>CAUYPK010113543.1:0-59598 GCA_963574355.1 Loris lydekkerianus
AAGAATATTTTCCAGCTCCATCCATGTAAATATAAAAGAGGTAAAGTCTCCATTTTTTTCTGCTGCATAGTATTCCATGGTATACATATACCACAATTTATTAATCAATTCATGGGTCAGTGGGCACTTGGGCTTCTTCCATGACTTGGCAATTATGAATTAAACTGCAATGAACAATCTGGTGCAAATATCTTTATTGCCAAATGATTTTTGGTCTTTTGGCTGTACACCTAGAAGAGGAATTGCAGGATCAAACGTCAGGTCTACATTTAGATCCCTGAATGTTCTCCAAACTTCCTTCCTAAAGGAACGTACTAGCTTGCATTCCACCAGCAGTGCAGAAGTGTTCCCTTTTCTCCACATCCACGCCAACATCTGTTGTTTTACAGTATATTGCTCTGCACTGAGAATGGGTCCACCGTAAAAATCTCCAGATGAGAAGGTGGTTACAACTGAATACCACCACTACATTTTCTGGTCTCTTTAGACTAATGGATTTCACTGGATTTGTCTCAGATTAAATTTCTCTAATTATTACATTAATTTTGCCACTTTATTGCTCAGAAATTTTCCATGGAGTACATATTCAAGGCTCTATAATCTGGTCAAATTCCTTTTTGTGAGTTCTCATTGTATAAATCCTATACTATACATATAGTTTTACAAGTCTACTTTCTTTTCTCATACACTTCATTCTCCACATGCATATCTTTTGTTAGATATCATAGATATCCTAGATATCATATAGCATTGAAATATTTTTCTGTTATATTATCCAATGGATTACTATTGGTGCTTGGGAATATGTCACCAATGTTTCTGTGCAACTCTTTTATCCATAAATCTGCTGACTCTTTTACAATTCTAATGACTGAAAAAAAATTCTAATGACTGAGTACTATACAGGGTATTGAATTTTCTGTGTAGGCAACTAACAATAATAGTTAGATCTCTTCCTTTTCAATTACTATGGTAGAAATTTTTATCGGCTTGCATTTACTAGAATCTACACTAAAATGTTCAATTGACATAGCAGCAGCTGACAGCCTTGTCTTTTTTTTGATATTTAAAGGAATGATTCTCAAAATTCATCATCAAAATAGTTGATGAGTAATTATATACATATGTGAGTCAACATTCTAAATCAGCAGTTCTCAACCTGTGGGTCATGACCCACAGGAACTGTGTTAAAGGGCTGTACCATTAGGAAGGTTGAGAACCACTGTTCTAAATGGTTAAGAGTTAGGACTTCTGACCAATCTGCCTAGGTTTAAATTCCAGCTCTGTCACTTAACTGTTGTGTTACATTGAATAAATAAGCTCTGGCTTTGTTTCTTCCTGTGCAAATAGGGAATGACAACATCTAAATCATAGGGTTGTTGTAGAGAGTCAATGAGTTAATATTTGTAAAGTGCTTACAGCTGTCTGGTACATAGCAGTACAATATTTTTATTAGATAAATATTGTGAAATGATCATTTGAAATTTCTCATTTAACATACCATGTTAATAGTTATTATATGGAATAGTCTTTAAATTCTTAAGATAAGCTATATATGATTAGGAATTTAAAAAGTACATGGTTCACTTCTACTCAATAGGTATTCTATCCATGACAATTAAATGAGAAAAAGGAATAAAAGGGACGTATTTTGGAAAGGAAGAAGTAAATTTATATGCATAGATGACATAATACTGTGTATTCAAGTCATAAGGAATCCACAAAATTAATTTCCTATTGAAATTAATAAGCAAATTTGGCAAGCTCTTAATATAAAAAAAGTCAATTGTATTTCTATATGTCAGTAGTAAACATTTGATGAGGAAGTTAAAAAATAATTCCATTTAAGGTAGCATCAAAAAGAAGAAAATATATAGGCTAAAATAAACAAAAAGAGATACCAGATTTAGGAACAGGAAACTCTAAAACATTTTTAAAGAAAAGAAGGAAGAGCTAAATAAATGGAAAGATAACTCTTGCTCATGGGTTAGAAGATTTAATATTAGGATGGACTCCCTCCCAAACCAATCTTCAGGTTCACTCAATCCCTAACAAAAGTCTAGCTGCCTTTTTATAACAAAAGAAATTGACAAACTGATCTTAAAATTTACATGTAAAATCACAAGTCCTAGGGTAGCCAAACTAATCTCAAAAAAAAGAGAAGAGATTTGGAAGATTCACACTTCCTGATTTAATTTACTACAAAGCTACAGTGATTGAGGCCATATGGTACTGGCATAAGAATGGACATATGATCAATGGAATAGAATATAGCACCTAGAAATAAATCTTTACATTTAAGAGTACTGATTTGACAAGAGTGCCAAGACAATTCAATAAAGAATAAATACATTTCAATGAATGATATCCATGTGTAAAAGAATGATATTGGAACCCTATCTTCCCATATATATGCAAAAATTAACACAACAGTAGATCAATAAATTAAAATAGGAGCTAAAATCATAAAAATTAGAAAAAACTAAAAATCTTTGATCTGAGGTGAAGCAATGGTTTTTTAGATATGACACCAAAACACACAAACCACAAAAGAAAAAGAATTGGGCTATATGAAATTAAAACCTTTTTAGCTTCAAGGACATTATTAATAAAGTTATAAGACAAATTACAGAATGAAAGAATATATTTGTGAATCAAATACTAAATCTGATAAAGGACTAGTATAAAATACATGAAAATATTTTCAAATCAAATATCAAATCTGATAAGAGACTAGTATCTAGAATATGTGAAAAGTCCTATAAATGAACAATACAAAGATAAATAATCTAATTAAAAATAGGTAAAAGATTTCAATCAGGGGTGTCCAACATTTTTCTTTCTGCTGAAGATTGGAAAAACAAGAGTTGTCTTGGGGATTAAATACACAAACACTAACAACAGCCAATGAACCAAAGAAAATGTCCATCTACACTTTTCCTGATATCTGACAGCACAGATAAGCTAAAGAGTCTTCAAATAATCTGCATAGATTTGGACACCCTGAAAATAGACAATTCTCTAAAGAGGATATTTAAATGGCCAATGGCTTCATGAAAAGATGTTCAAAATTATTCCCAGGTGAGGCATATACACCATGAGGATAGCTATAATAAAAAAGGTGGGAAATAAAGTGTTGATGACAGTGTGGAGAAATTTGAACCCCCTTTCTTTTTCTTTCTTTCTTTCTTTCTTTTTTTTTTTTTTTTCAAGGTCTCACATATTTATTTCTGTACCAGCTTATTAGGGAATAGCACATAAAAGAAGAGAAAACTCATTTTCCCAATGAAGTGTGGCAAATGTCCAACTGATAACATTTTCAGCTTGATATGGTAAGATGAGGATAGTGACCGTGATTTAGCATAAGTACGTGCCGTCTGGTGCAATTTCTTATAGACCCAGCTTGGTTCTTCTCCAGTGTCTCCTCTTGGAGTTGTACCTGATTTTATTACCGGTTTTCATTCAAATCCACTGGGGAATGGGACAATTTTGTTTTTGTTTCTTGGCCCAAAACCACTTGATTCTGAAAGTCTTATGAGAGGACATGGCGACAAACGAGACTGCTCAGACTCCCCACAATGGAGAAGAGCAAGAGAAAGGGCAACCCCATTTATTTCTGATGGGAAGGTAGAATGATGCATCCTCTTTGTAAAAGAGTTTTGCAGTTTTTCAAAAAGTTGCACATGGTTTCCACATGATCCAGGAATTTCACTCCAAGGTAAATAACCAAGACAACTGAAACCATATCTGTACAGAAACTTGTACTTTAAAGTTTATAGCAGCATTACTCATAATAGCCTCAAAATGGAAACAACTCAAATGTCCACCAACTGATAAATGTATAAACAAAATATGGTATATTCTTACAATGGAATGTTATTCAGCGATAAAAAGGAATAAAGTATTGATACTTGCTACAATATGGACAGACCTTGGAAACATTGGGCTAAATGAAAGAAGACAGTCACACAACATCAGATATCATATGATTTCACTTGTATCAAATGTTCAGAATAGGCAAATCCACTGGATAACAAGTAGTGAATAAACTACCCATTAGCTCTATGCTATTAAGTAGAGCAGAAGTTTTCAAGTGCTGGGAGTGATTGCTAATGGATATGATTTTCCCTATTGGGGTGATGAAATGTTCTGGAAGTTGTAATGGTGGCACAACTTCATGGCTCTACAGAAAAGCATAGCATTGTATACTCTGAAAGGGTGAGTTACATTTCCCCAAAACGTTAAAAAACATTAACATGTAAAAATCACAAGTCTCCTTTGACTACTGATACATTTCTCTGCTCCCCACGATAGCAAAACTTACTGAAAAATTTACTTCTGATTGGCAGCTCACTTTTTAAAAAGTTGTTAAAGGTGTTTAAGATGTGGTGTTTAAGTTTTATTAATCAAGCTACATAAGTTTTATTAATCTAGGTACATAATTTTTAATTATTATGGGTGCGTAATCATGTGCATGATTATGGGATGACTCTGCACTTTATTCCCTCTTCATTCTCTCTTGGAGCAATTTAAATCATGCTTTTATCCTCATTTATCTGCTAAAACTACTCATTCGCTCTCTGCTATTAACTTTTAATGATCAGCTTTCTGTCATTATTTGGCTTAAATCATCAGAAGCATTTGACACAATTGCTACCTCCCTTCTTAAAATATTTTCTTCAATTTATCTCTTGGATGACACTTCTGTGGTTCTCCTTTTGTTCTTATTGTTCTTTTTGTCAATCTTGTATTTGTTTTCCATTGTTGTGTAAGAAATTACTACAAATTTAGCAGCTTCAAACAACACAAATGTATTATCTCACAGTTTCTATGGGTCAGGAGTTGGGGAACAGCTTACATGAATCTTTGCCTTGGGGTTGCTCAGATAGCAATCAAAGTTTGGCTGGGGCCATTCTCAACTGGAGGCTCAGCTAGATAGGATTCTGCTTTTGAATGCTTTCAGGTAAGTGTGGATGGGTGACTGATGTCTTAGCCTTTGGGGACCTGTTGGCTGAAGACGACCCTTGGGTTCCAGAGATTAGGCACATGGTCAGCTGGGCGTGCATCTAACATGGCCGCACACTTCATCCTGAATCTAGGAGAACACAGTGCTCCCTCTATCCCCCCGCCCCCCTTAGGACCTTTTGTCTGATTAAGTTAGACAAACCAAAGAAATAATTGATATGGGTCTTATTTACATCCTAAAATCCCTTCACTTTTGCTATATTCTATTGTCCAGAAGTAAGTCACAGGTCCTGCTTACACTCAAGGGGTGGGAATGATACAGACTATGAACACCAAGGGGTAGAAAGCCTAGGACCTGTCTTACAATTCTGCCTGCCACACTTACTCATCTCTGACCTTAAAATCTGGAATTACCAGGCCTCAGTTCCAGGGCCTCCTTTCTTCTATACCTGCTGCATTGGAGCTTTGCCCCTCCATGTTTGCATTTTCCCAGTTCTTCCTTGATTGTGCCCTAAGAGGTGATTAGAACACATAGTATCCACAGATTGCTTTGTCCTGGACTTCTTTCTTTTCTTTCTTTGAGACAGAGTCTCATTATGTTGCCCTCAGTAGAATGCGGTGGATTCACAGATCACAGCAACCTCCATCTCTTGGGTTTAAGCAATTGTCTTGCCTCAGCCTCCCAAGTAACCGGGACTACAGGTGTCGGACACAATGCCCAGCTATCTTTTTTGGTTCTAGTTGTCATTGTTGTTTGGCAGGCCTGGCTGGATTAGAACCCGCCAACTCGGGTGTATGTGGCTTGCACCCTAACCGCTGAGCTACAGGTGCTGAGCCATGCCCTAGACTTTTTGCTAGAGTTTAGGAAGAGAGTGGATAGGCATTTTTTCTTTTGCTTCCTTGCCGCTGGCCTGTCCCCCTTGCCTAATGCTTACAGCTCTTGTCAGGGGGACATCTCCATTCAGCACCCCTGTCTGAATTCCGAGTAACTCCTATCTCCCTTGGGCTGCTGGAGGGATAATGCATTATCCTTTATTTAAAACCCCGACACACCATTTAAATGTAATTTTTGTTAAATTCTTCTCAAATTGCACGATCAGAGTGTGCTATTTGGGATGACTCAAACATACATGCTTTCCCTTTCTGATCTCATCTAGTCTTATGGATTTAAATTCCATTATTCCACTCATGACTCCTAAATTTCTAACCAGAGCCTGGACCTCTCCCTTGGGATTACACTTGAAATTTCCACTTGGATATCTTCTATGTACCACAGACTGAGTACATCCAACACTTTCAACTTTGATTCTTAGCCAACTTCCAACCTCAAACCTTACCTTTCTATGTAATTTTCAATATCAGGAAATTGCAATATTGTTATTCCCACTGTGGAGACGAAAATTTCTGGAGTCATTACTGGACACTTTGGCGGGCACCTGCAGTCCCAGGTAATTTGGACGATGAGGCAGGTGGATCTCTTGAGCCCAGGAGTTGGAGGCTGCAGTGAGCTATGACAGTGCCTGTGAATGGTCACTGCACCCCAGCTTGGGCAACAGAAGTGAAACCCAGTCTCTGAAATGAGAAAAAATTCAAAGTCCTTGTTGATGTCCTTCCTTCTTTCACACTCCCCATGTCATCTAAGGACACTTCTCTTGTCCCTATCTTCAACATATATTCAGATTCCAACAACTTCTCACCATCTCCACTGCTTCCACCCTGGTCCAAGCCCTCATCAGTTCTGGTCTAGATCATTTGATTTTTCTTTTTAATTTTTCTCCTTACCTTTTTCCATGGTCCCCATCCTTCTTTCCAGTATTTCCCCACCCAGGCTGTGATAAGTGATCTTTTCAATGTGTAAGCTCCATTATGTTTCTCCTCTTCTCAAAGCCATCCCATGGCCTTTGTCTTCACTGGGAGTAAAAACCAAAGACTTTAAACTGGCCTGGAAAACTCTGTGGTCTGGTCTTGTGCTCTGATTGCAACTACTGCCCTACCGTGTTTCTCCCGGCTCATTCCCCTCCTGCCAGACTAGTCTCCTGCTGTTATTCCTCGAGCCTACCAGGCACACTTTGCTTTTGTCTTACAGCCTTTGAACTTCCTGTGCCCCCTGCCTGGGACGCTTGTCCCCCCCATATACCTGTTTCCCTCAGACATCACATTCTCAATTCTCACCGGGTTTTCTCTAGCACTCTGATAACATCACCTCCTTTCTTTGCCACTGGTCTTCTTCTTTCTCTGTTTACCTTAGTTTATTTTTCTTCCCAGAAGTTTACCCTCACATATATTATATATTCACTTGTTTATTTACACTGGTCCCTCCCCCTCCACTCAAAGGTAAACACAATCGGGTAGAGACTTGGTTTTGTTCACTGTTTTCTAGCACCTATAGCTGCTTGGCATGCGGGAGATGCTCAAGAAATAGTTGTTGAATAAATGACTGAGTAGATGAAAGAAAAGAATTGTGTGATTCAGGTTTATGATACAAGTTTGTGGGCAATGTCTGTGAACTCTGTAGAGTTGTTTTGGAGTCCTTCATCTGTATTTGGGCATAGCGCAGACTAATTTTTGGAGTTAAGGGGTCTTTAGTTTAGTTTTTGGTCTCAAGACTATGTCTTTTTCTCCCAGCTCTATGACTTCCCAATAGACTTCAGCCTTAGCAGCAAATGAATTGTTTTTTAAGCCTCCTACATGTTTCTGGAAGTCCCAACCCAGCTGCAACTCCAGGCAGGGTGCCCAGTTCTGGCCACTCATCTCTCTGAGCCTTGCTCACTGCATCGGCTTTCTGTTCTGTTTCTGGTCCATGGAGATGTTTATCTTGATTCTGTACCCAGCTAATGTCATAATGCTTTTATCTTTTTATATATTTCCAATCATGGCCGAGTTTTTAGAACAGGGAGGGCGTGGTAATTTATGAACTCACTAAACCATCTTGATTAGAAGTCCCCACACATTCCCAAACAATGTTCAAGTCGTTGCCAAATTTAAAATTCAGGAGACAGCACATAAAAATTCAGATTTACAGTCTTATCTTGAAAATTTGTAACATCTGGCAACACAGGGCCGGCCTTTCTGTGGGTGACGACTGACTGGAGGTGAGTAAATGCTAAGACCCTTCCATGGCTCATGTGCTCAGCTGGCTGCCAAGGCCTCCCCCCTGCACATTTTATGAAACTCCGCAGAAATGACTTCATTCCTTTGCTTTATCTGCCTAACTCCTGTAGGTATTTTAATTTGTGATTCCTGTTGGGAGGGCACACTGAGCCAAAACACCATGTAATTAATTAAGAAGTTAAAAAATAAAAACCACCAAAACTGAAAACATAGTCCTTATTTTGAATAGTGAGAGAGAGAGACAGAGAGAAAGAGAGAGAGAGACAGAAACATTCTGTGTTTTTCTTCCTGGTGTGAGTTTTTTCTTCTATCTCCATGGTCACAGTGCTTTCAAACCTTTCAAACCTAAACCTGCAAGGTTTCCCATTTAGGTTAGACTTATGCCCCTGAAGAATTTTTTTCCACATCATCATGGCATATACAACTTCATAGTGGGGAATGCCCTGGAATCAAATGATGCCATTATACAATGAGTCACACAGCACTGAGAGTGTAATGTGCCCACTCTCCTGTCAAAGTAAAATCTCTAATTCATCAGGAAAAGAACAAACTCATTTGATGACACTGACAGGTGTTTCTTCCTGAATTGAGGTTTTGCTCATCAGATTTTTTATGCATGTAAGAACCTAGCTAATAAGCTCTTTTTGCCCATCTATGACCAATGTTCTTCCCAGAAAGGGGCTGTGGACAGTTTCCAGCTTTCTTATACCCCCTGAAGAATAAATATCTGATTCATAGACCAGGCCCAGTGGCTGAGGCCTATAATCCTAGCACTCTGGGAGGCCAAGGTGGGTGGATTGCCCTGAGCTTATGAGTTCAAGACCAGCCTGAGCTAGAGTGAGACCTTGTCACTCAAAAAAAAAAAAAAAAAAAAAAAAATAGCTGGGTGTTGTGGCGTGTGACTATATTCCCAGCTGCTGAGGAGACTGAGGCAGGAGAATCACTTGAGCCCAAGAGTTGGAGGTTAATGTGAGCAATGACACCACAGCACTCTACCAAGGGTGACAAAGTGAGACTCTGTCTAAAAAAAAAAAAATCTGATTTGTCTGATTTATACTAAATAGTGTCTTCTGCCCCCAGATGTATAGATTTTGCAAGAGTAAGAAAGGAATGAGCATTTGCTTGGTCTGTGTGGTTTGCAGGGGATCGGGAGAACCCATAGCTCTTCTTGTTTTCCTTGCTCGTGGGTTGTGGTGCCAGAAGTGACTATTTTTCTCGTTTATTCAGGTTAATGCAATGAAGCTATTGTTGAGAGCAAGTAAACCCTCTATGTTTATGCCATTTGTCATCTCATTATAGATTTCAGATTTGAAAGGGCAGTTTACACACTGCTGCTTACTATTTCCTGAATACTGCCTTAGAAAATTTATTACACTATAACTTATTATTTGTACATACTAATTACTTACAGCGTATGTAAAAGGACTTGTATTTGGCCCAGAGAGTTTACTTTTTGAAAATGTGGTCTTAACATTGTGGTTGTAGCCTGTTTTACTGTTCAATTGTTACATGTACTGTTATTTCCCTTCCATTAAAGTTAGAACTCTTTCTTTAAAACAAATACTATTATTTAGTGACAACATTCCCAAGGAACAGTCATTATATGGGACAAGATAGAAAGAAAATCAAACACCAGACACAACTAAAAGTTTAATAATAAAGTTTAAATAGTATTATTTTTGTGTTATGTAACCTTGTTTTTTCTCCTAAGCTTGAGTTGGATTAATTCATCTTGAGTTGCAAATATAGTTTTCATTTAGTATTTTGTTGTTGCTGGAATATGCGCCCCAATGGTTGATTTCCCTCAGCATTTTGTCTCTTTCTGGAAGAGAAAATCTTCAGCTGCTTACTCAGTCAAATTACAATTTCTTGAGAAGGCTTGGTTCATAGGAAGGGACGGAGGATGGGTTTTTCTGGGTTGGTTTATATCATCTGACCCTGCGGTTAGATAATTCCTTCTGAGCTGCCTAGACTTGAGTTTCCCCTAAGTCAGAGCAAGATTTTTCTTTCTAGAAGTCCTAACACTTTCCAGTTTCCATTCCTCCTCCTTACTTTTCACATTATGTTTAAAGCCCCAAACATTGAAATGTGTTTTATTATCTTATAGATTGGTCTAGTTTGTCTTCTGGGGCTCTTGGGATGTGTCGGAAGTTTATCTTAAAATTCTGACTTCAGTAGAATTACTCTTAAAAACCAGTTCAGCCTTCTTTGCATCCCTGATAATAGGGTAAATTATTGCTCTTACTGTTACTGCAAATGACCAGGATCAGCAAGGCATTTCCTTTGGTTAGACTTGTTCAGGGAGGCAGGACAGAGAGTCACTCAGGTGACTTCATGCAAATGGAGACATTTTGTAAAGATTTAAGAGAGGGCATCAGAGGGAGCCTTTAGTAGCTGTGCACAGCGTCCTCTATGGAAGCCCAATTGCTCCTTGTTCAGAGTTCAGCCATCACAACCCTTGTGATCTGATAGCAGCTGTTATCTCTCTCTCTCTTCTCCTCTTTCTATTTTTCTCAGATTCCAAACTACTTTCTGATCTCATTTGAATTTCTAATGCCCTGCTACTCAAAATCTAGTCCTCAGACCAGTCATTCTTGCATCATTGGGGAACTTAGACACACAGAGTCTCAGGACCCCCCAGATTAAGTCACATTCTGCATATTAACAAGGTTCCCATATCTTGAGAAGTGTATCTCTAATATACTGACTGACCCCTTTATTTCCCCCAGTCCATCGGCTCCCATGTTTTTTCATGTTGCATCATCCTTTGTTATTATAGCTTAGTTTAGCTTTTTCGATCCAATTGTTTTTTTTTTTTTTTTATTGCCCTTGGTAGAGTGCTATGGCATCACAGCTCATAGCAACCTCCAACTCCTGGGCTTAGGCGATTCTCTTGCCTCAGGCTCTGGAGTAGCTGGGACTACAGGTGTCGGCCAGAACACCTGGCTATATTTTTGTTGCAGTTTGGCCGGGGCCAGGTTCGAACCTGCCACCTTCTGTAAATGGGGTTGGTGTCCTACTCACTGAGCCAAAGGCGCCACCCCTCAGTCCAATGTTTGAATAACGCTCTCACCAATACACTCAATTCTTTTGTCCTGCTGTTTAAAACATTTTTATTTTTTGTTTGTCTGACAAATGCTGGATCCTGGATGAATGTGCCTGTATGCCTTCCCTCTGCCTACCCTCAACAGTCTGGCACTGCCACAAAAAAGTCACCCAACAGTGCCAATTGGTGCAGCAATTGTTTTTTAAACGTTCCACGTTCTATTTAGACCTCCAGTATTCTTACCCCTCCTCATTCTCAGCAGATGACTTCACCTCCTACTTCCTGAAGAAAATAGAAGGGATCAGATGGGAACTCCCTCAGCTTCCTGCTACCAAATTCATATGGGTCCATCTGGACTTACGTTCTTCCCTTCTCCTCCTATTTTAGTACATGAAGTATCCTTCTTCTCATCTGAGGCCAACCCCTCCACCTGTGCTCTGGATCCCATTCCCACAGCCTTCCCACAACCTTACATTACCAAGTCCTTCCCCTGCCCTGTTAATTACTCAACATGCCTTTCTCAGTTGGATTATTTCCAATTACATTAAAATATTTCACATGTTTTTCATTGTAAAAATGACCTTCTATTGATTCTTACATTTTCCTTCAAACTCTTATCTTTCCCATGTCTTTCAATCTAAATTTTCTAAAGAGCTCTCATTATTTGGTGAGCCCATTTTCTTACCTTTATTAACTTCCCTGTCAACCCTCTCCAATTTGGCAGTTGTTCCTGGCAATGCACCAGAAACACTTTGGCTAAGGTCACCAATGACCTCCATGATTTAAACTCAATGGGCATTTTCCAGTAATTTTTTCTAATCTCCCAGTACTCTTGCCCATTCTTTGTTTTTTGAAATGTGTTTATTTTGGCTCCTAAGATGCCATGCTATCCAGGTTTTCCTTCTTACTTTCTAGCATTCATTTCCTTCTCTGTTATTTTGCAGATGGTTCTAAGCTCTTTCCGCTTTCCATTTTATACTATGTGATAGATTAGCTTCTCTTGATTAGATGTTGTTGAATAGAGTTTGGGTTGCAGGATCTTTATTCCAAATTAATGCTTGTGCAAGGGAAGTGAAGAGGTGAGAAAGAAATTGAACTTTGATACAGGTTCAACAAACTCTAGCAACCCAGCAACCCACCACTGAATTGAAGTGGTGGGCGGGGCCAACTCCTGCCTTGTTCATTCACCTATGTGAGGTCCCCAGAAGGGAGGTGCTGGGAGGACTCCATTAAGGCAGACCCTGAAAGAGCTGGGAGCTAGAGGTCGTCTGCTGATGGCATCTCTGTCAATCTGGGCACTGAGTCCTTTGTTAGAGGGACCTCTGAGGGCTGCTTTTCTGTATCCATCACATACTCTCTTCTAGGTAGGATTTTTGGTATCTGTGGCTCAATTTCCATAATTTGGCTAATAATTCCCAGATTAATACCCCTAGACCTGACCTCTGAGTTCCTGACCCTTACACTCAACTGCCTATTCAATATTTCTACTTGGGTGCCTGAAAAAGATCTTAAGTTCAATGTGTCTAAACTCCTCCAATCACCAAATCCTACCCAATTTGTTTCCTAAGTATCTGTGTACCCGTTCTCTTTCCTCCTTTGGTGCTGCCACAACTCTGGCCCACATGGCCATTTTCTCTGGCCTGAACTTGTGCTAAGTTGTTCTCTTTGGTTTCCCCATATCCACTTCTCCCCCCTCATCAGTTTACCATGTTACAGATAGAGCAGTATTTGTAAGTGCAATTTTGAGTATATTGTCTCTTATGTATGTCTAACTCCCATCACCTCAGGAACTTACCACTGTTATTTTAGACAGAGATCAAAATAATGAATGTAGCCTTCAGGGGCTTGATAGCTTGGTACTTACCTACGTCTCCAGCCAACATTCACTCTACTCTTTTCCTCAAATCCTGCATCCAGTGGCACTCATTTTTTTTTTCTTTTTTAGCTTTTGCAAGCATCTCACAATATTGTTTTCTTTACTAGAAATATTCCTCTCTCACTCCTCAGCTTGTTAGCCCTAACCTCCCCTTCAGTTCTCAGCTCATGCCTCATTTTTCTTTTCAAACAGGCCTTCGTTAGCCTCTCCTAGGAGGCAAGGCTTTCATAGTATAGCATTCTGTTTATGTGTTTCTTCATAGCACTTATGTCAGAATGTAAATGTCTACTCCTTCATGTGGTCACTTAACTAATGTTTGATTGACTCCCCTATTAATAATCTCCATGAGCTCAGAGAAAACCACTGTCACTCTTCAATCTTCCTGGCACTTAGTGTAGTGCCTGATCCTGAGTAGGATCTTAATATAGTAGGTATTTATTGAGAGAATAAAACCTCCTAAACCAAACCTTGGAGAGGAGTCTTAGCTACCATCCAGTATGTGGTTCATTGTATTAAGTTCCAGGTTACCTACAAGACTGCTTTGTTCAGCCTTTTTAATTCTTTCATTATCATTTCCTAGTTTAGGTCCCACAGTCCATTATTTGAATAACATTCTCAGAATACTTCCAAGTCTCTGTTCTCTGGTCCTCTCTTGTCCTCTAGGGGAGATATTGCTTAAGACCTGAAGAATCTGATGCTGTGCACCAACCTCAGTCCATCTTGTGTGAGGAACTACGTCTGTCTACCTTCTCAGAAGGTTTCTATCGGCATCCTCGACCTTGGAACATGAGAGCTCTTCTCCACTTCAGACTTCTAGTTAATTTACATTAGAGATTAGATGACATCATATTAGAGAGTTCTGGTGGATGTAGGGGAATAAAAAGTACTCACACTCTGCCTGCCTGACTGTTATGTATGTAATGGCATTCTGAGCATAATCCCTAGTAAGTGAGCCCCATCGACTGTGCTGTTAACTTGTATTGAGTAGAATTGTAGGAAAGTTACCTTAGAAATGTTCACTGCAGCTAACCGATGTTGCACAAAATCCAAACATTTTGTTCATATAGACCCATGGATGCTAATGGTTTTCCTTTGATTTGAAAATTCTCCAAGTCATTTGTCAACACACAGAGAGTTCAGGAGTATCAGATAGGTCTGAGGCTGCAGCTGTGGGCAGCTGTTTAATGCAGTACCGTTAAACCTTTCAAAATGCAAATCTAGAGGAAACCCTTATTCCACTGAGGCTTCAGGGGGAATTTAGAAAGGCAAATGCAATTATGCAAATTGGACAGCTGCCAAAGAAGGAGTTGGCCAACATGTTTAATTTTGCAAAGAGGCCCATTATCAATTTATATATATAAATTTCCATCTGCCCTTGGAGAGATAATGAGTCCTCTAGGGTACAAAGTGAAGAGATGTTTTTCATGGAGAATCAGTAATATATAAAGAATAATGTTGATGCCAAGATACAAATAGCATCTGCTATCAAACAGACAACTGTGAAGTATACTGCACATAATTAGACAATGCTAAGCAGCGGCCAAGGTCTAGAATTTTAATTATGTATGAATTTTTATTTTTGTATTGTGAATAACTCCCTGGTGAGAGTAGACAGATGATAAGCATATCACTTAGCATGCTTGTCTCTCAAGAAATGCTTAGAAAAAAATCTATCCAAACATATGGGGTCTGACAATTAAGTTTGTGAACTCATCCTACAAAAGGTGCTACATACCTCAGTGCTAAAGTCCTCCCCTTGTAAAGCTGTGCACTGACACCAGGACCTAGTCTACCTTTCGTAGCAATTTTGGAACTCCTTCTGGAAGGGCCATCAGAGTTGTCATTGTATACCCTTGGTGTCCTGAGTGCCATCAACATGTCTTCCTTTCAATATTTCCTTTATCTTTGGGTAAAGAAAAAAGCCACAAGGGCCAGGTCAGGTGAGTAGGAGGCGTGTTCCAACATGGTTACTTGTTAACTGGCTGAAACCTCCCTGCAGACAGTGCCACGTGAGCTGGTGCACTGTTGTGATGCAAGAGCCTTACCTTTCTGATGCTGGGATTTTCAGTTAATGTTTTCTTAGTTGTTTCTCCATCAGCGCTCTCTTGGTCTGCTGTGCTCCTCACAGCCAATGATTTTGATGCACAATGTGATAGATTTCTGCAATGTTTTTGTCAGTTGTGCTCCTTGCTGGCTGCCCTGGCTGCTCTTCATCAGTGACGCTTTCTCTCCCCCGAGAGAGAGAAATCATCCATTTATACACTGCTGTTTTGTTCATGGCATTATCCGCATAAACTTGGGCTAATATGTCTCTGATTTCTCTTCCACTCTGGCAAGTTTAACAAGAAACTTACAAATGTTCGTTCATTGCTCTGATTCAGTGATTTTTCAACTGGTGTGCCAGGAGAGGATTTGGGGTGTGCTGTGAAACATTTTAAAGATCATTAATTATTAACCCAAGAGCTGTGATGCCACAGGACTCTACCAAGGGTGACATAGTGAGACTCTGTCTCAAAAAAAAAAAAAAAAAAAAAAAAAATCATTAATTAAATAATTTTTGAAAGAAGTTCAAAGCACAATAAGTATATTCTTTTTTACACTATTTTTTTGGATCAACATAATTTAAGTGTGTTGCAGAAGTTTAACTATAGGTTCAAGTATGCCATGAAATAAAAAAGGTTGAAAAGCACTGCTCTAATTCAAACTCTGACATTCTCCCCACAACACAATGATAATGAATTCCACTCAGTAAGACACAGCCACAGGTCAACACAAACATAGCTGTGAGACACTGGTTTACCAAGGTTATGAGATCTTACTGAGATGTTTGTACTGCCAATCTAAGTGCACCGTGACAAGTTCACAAAGTTAATTGTTACCCTTATATATAAACAGCCTATGTTTAGAAAATAAATATTAATAAATGTACTCATATGTAGTTCTAATTTTTCTTATTTCCAAAATGAAATCCTGAATCCAGTGAAAATTCTTAGACTAAACTCATCTTCTTCAGTGTCTTTAGAATCTCATAGTTTTCCTTCTTTCTTGGGAAGCCAAAGGGGTCAACTGAAAAAGTTTTTTTTTTTTTTATGTCAAGAATTAATAAATAAATTAATGGATTCACTCAATAGAATCATTTTATTGAGTACCACCACTGTGCAAGGCAATGTATTGTATTGGGATACAACACTGAGGGAAACAAGACGGAGTCTCTCTTGGCATTGATAATGACAGACTATAATTAAGGAATCACACAAACTGTGAAGCCACGGCAGTGAAAGGGAAGGGAAGAACCCAGAACAGTGCTACGAAAATGGAAAATTAATCTAACGAGTGGGTTGACGTGATCCAGGAGGTCAGAGGCTTCTTTGAAAATTGGAACTTAGAGCAGGATAAAAAAATAAAAACTTACAGGAAAACACCAGAGCATATGTGAGAGCTCTGTGCTGCAAGTTTGCCTGATATGAAGGAAGGACTGAAGGAAGGCCAGTGAGACTGCAGCAGAGAGCTCCTGGCAGGGTATGACCAGGCAAGGGGGCGGGTGGGGACTGTGTCCCTTTAAGGTATTTGGCCTTTCCCCTGAGAGCAGTGAAAACGTTAAAGGGTTTTAAGCAGAAGGCACCAAGATCCAATTTGTATTCCCAAGTTTAATGTCAATCCCATTTAGAATGTCAATATATCTCTGCTAAGACATGGTAAGTGTGGACCAGCGCATGTATGCAGAACTGCTGCTGGTTTTACTTTCTATCACATCCTTGCATTCGAGACATTTTGAGAATGAAGTTTGGCGCTTTCTTCACTGCCATTTTGAGAACGATTAATCCATTGATTGAATTCATCAGAATATTAAAACAGCTTTGCTTTTTAAGTATTGAAATGATCTTGGTCAAGGAAGGATTTAAGAAAGGTAAGGACTGCTAAGTATTTTCAACGTAAGATGAATAGAGCATGTGAAACCAACAATAGAATAATGGGGATGTGGAGGTAAGAAAGCAGAAAGTATAACATTAAGTTTGTGTGTTTGAAAGTATACAAAGTATAAGGTTAGATCTGAGTATTAAAAGAGAATGTTTAATAGGAACGTAAACAGATATTTATGGAAGTGAATGAGGACGTGTTATTTGCTTTTTTTTGAGCCTTCCATTTTTTTTTTTTCCTCCCTGTTTTACCAGCCAGCCCTGCCTCTCTTTTTGCTTTTGGAAAGACTCCCCCCCACACTGTTCGTCCATGTGGTTTGAAGAAGACTGACCCACTTCCTAGCTGCAGGGACGGCCAGTCAGAGTACTTTATTTCCTGTACCACAGTGATTGACCTAACAATGAGTCTGTGAACCCAGAAGGTACAATAGGAGTCGCTTCTGTAATAATTTCTGAAGCTAATGGGAAAGATACGGTCTCCTTGTGGGGGAGACGGCTACTGTAACAACGGGTTAAGATTCACGCATTCTCCTTTGCCAGCAACGCAGAGCAAACAAAGTGGAGAGGAAAGCAGAGTTAAGATATGGAGGAGAAAAAGACAGATTGCCAACCTGGAACCAGCTATTTGAAATTTCCCGTTATACAGCCAGATCAATTTTCTTATGTCTTTAAGCTAGTTTGAGTTGGCTTTCTGTCATTTGAAGCCACGAATCCTCCCTTTGTACCAAAGTTGCATATTTTGATCAGTGTAACCATCTGTCTTTTCTCTACACCTGAGATCTTAAAAATAATTATAAAGATTCATCATGAGAATAGCTCAGAGATGCAGAGTGCTACCAGACATGACATAAGCTTGTGGGTTGGTACAGCAGTCATGGTTCACAGCATAGTTAGTGCCTCAACACTGCGTGGCAGTGCCTCTTTATTTATAAACCTATTTTTAATTGATAAATAAAAATTATATACATTTATCATATAAAAAATGTTGTGAAATATGTATACATAGCATAAGACAAAGGCTAAAACAAGTTAATTATCATATGCATTACCTCACATATTTATTTTTTTATGGTGGGAACACAAAATCTACTCTCAGTAATTTTCAAGAACACAGTTATAGTTAACTATCTCTCGAACTTATTCCTCCTGTGTAACTGAAATTTTGCATCCTTTGACCAGCATCTCCCCAATTACCCATTTTTCCCAGCTCGGGGTAGCAACCAGTCTGCTTTCTACTTCTGTCAGTTCAACTTTCTTACAGATTCCACATAAAAGGGGGCATTTGTCCCTCTGTGCCTGGCTTATTTCTCTTAGCACACTGTCCTCCAGGTTCAACTGTGAGATTGTAAATGACAGGATTTCCTTCGTTTTAAAAGCTGAATAGCTTTGTGTACATACAGCACCTTTTCTGTATTCATTCATCCATTGATAGAACCTAGGTTGATTCCGTGTCCCGGCCATTGTGAACACTGCTGTAATAACGTGGGAGTGCAGACATCGGCGATATTTTTTGCATCTCTGGTTTGAGTCTTTCTCATTCTCCCCAGTGTGTGTGCGTTGACATCTCATAATACCCATCACCCTACCAATTCTATCTTCACTTTTGGATGCTGCCTTTTTTCTTCCCTGAGAAAACTGAAACCATCTGGTAAGAAAGCCTTCGTCGCCTTCTCCACCTGCCCACCAACATCTCGCACCTGCAATCGCCCTTTCTTCTCTTCCTCTTGGCACAGGAGGCAAGATGTCCTGCCTGCTGCTCAGGACAATTCCATCTTGTGTTTTGGTTTCCTTTATCTGCACTTGCTTGTGGACCTCATTTTGTCAGTCTTCTCTCTCGTGTCATCAACCTCTTCTTATGTCTCTCTCATTAAAAATATTCCTTTCACTTTCATATCCCCCTGCCTAAGGCTCGTCCTCTTTTCCTTCATAGCAACCTTTCTTGAAAGACCTACTTACACACATCAATTTCCTCACCTTCCATTCATGCTTCAACTTGTTATGGTCTGACTTCTACCTCAAACTCAACTCTATCTGCTCTGCAAAGCTCACCAAGCACCTCCTTATTGCCAGGTCTGTTCTCTCCTTATCTTCCTTGACCTCTCGGCAGCACTTGACATTGTAGAGGCCTTTACTTAGACATGGTCCTCTTCCTTACTGTATCTGCCATGAGCCTTCTCTCCCACTTAGCTCTCGGGCTTTTTTCTTCCATGGTTCACCAGTGAGGACTCATTCTGCTTCCCAGTGTACAATAATAATAATAACTCACATTTATTGAACATTGATTTTGTGCCAGACCCATTAGTTTATCATATCTTAATGACTCTTTGAGGTAGGCACTATGATGATTCTTGTTTTACAAATAGGAATGTTGAGGCTAAGAAATGTTGTATACCTTGTTTAAGGCTATGCAGCTTACCAAGACATGGAATCAGAACTGGAATTATATTATTTTAAGTAATGAGAGCATACTATAAAAACAGAAAAGTGGACAAATGCTCGGTGAAGAGCCTAATGAGCTTTTGCAGAGAGAATACCCTTGTGTAGCCCATATGAAGGTTAAGCAGCAGGATGTTCCCAGCACTCTACAAATCCCCTCATAGCATCACAACACTCCACAAAGAATAACCTGTATCTAGACTTCTTTTGCTTAGAGACAGAGTCTCTGTCACCCTGGGTAGAGTGTCGTGGTGTCAGCATAGCTCACAGCAAGCCCAGACTCTGGGGCTCAAGTATTCCTCATTCCTCAAACTCCAAAGTAGCTGGGATTACAGGCATCTACCATGATGCCCCAGCTAGTACTTCTATTTTTTGGTCTCAAACTCCCGAGCTCAAGAAACTTGCCTGCCTCAGCTTCCCAGAGTCCTAGGATTACAGGTGTGAGCTACCGTGCATGGCCAGTATCCAGACTAACAAAATGGATTAACTTTGCTCATTTTCAATTTCATATAAATAGAATCATAGAGCCTTACACTGTATATGTAAGATTCTTTTACTAAGTGGTGTGTAAGAAAAGCTCATTCATTGTTACATTTTAGTTCTTCACTGTGTAGACGTACTACTATTTATCCACTCTATTCTTGAATGAATGTTGGACGTTTCCTGTATTTTTTTCGTACTGCAAATAGTGCTATGAATAACGTTGTATACATCTTTTGATGGACATTGTATGCCTTTTCTAGACTCAGAAGTAGAATTGCTGGGCTATGAAGCATGCCTATGTTGATTTCAGTTGACACTGCCAAATCATTTTCCCAACTGATATTGTGCTAATGATTGACTACTTCAGATCTTAAAGCCCAGAATCAAACCATTATCTTCCTAGCAGAATGAAAAGGCGTATATGTTGATTATATCCCTTATATGAGCTCTTCATGCAGAATTTATTTTTATATGTATAGAGGATATTTTTATTCATTGCAGGCTCAAAATTTGTTATTATCTTGATCAAGATCTTTCTCTTCTCCAAAAGTAGAACCTTGATCTGTTGTAAAAGTCTCTTCCAGTAAGCTTGTTCTCTTCTTTCTTTAACTGAATGCCATGGACACATCTGCTAGTAGTTGCCCACGCTGAAACATAGTTCATGAACTCTGACATGGTAGTCGAAGACATCATGGTCATGCCATATCCTTTTGTTTAAAAATGTTTCCAGTGTGGTGGGGGGCGTTGGGAGGTAGGGCTTGGGTGGCGGGGGTGAGGTGGGGATTTTGCTTTGATCCGTGCACAGCGGGCCTTTATTGCTGCACAGTGCTCTAATTGTTATTCCTAGTTGGAACAGCTGACTCACATCTTAGAAAACCATGTGTGATGGAATACATACTGCTAACCCAGTGGCTTTCTGTAAAGGAAGCCCATTGTGAGAACCAATTTTCCACTGCACACTTTTGAATAAAGTCTCTCTTCATTCTTTGAGAGATTCCTCTGTCCCACAGAATATGCATAAGTCTAGCATTACATGGCTGAACTGTTATGTGAACATATGCAAGCAAGAATGCTCCAAATCATATCCTCACGTATTTGGCTGACTTATATTTACTTCTTGGTTGCACCACTTATGTGCTCCATTTATCTAAACCCATTTTATCAAGTGAGGATCACATTTTCCCTATGATCTATTGCCACTGTTGTGTTTATCAAGGAAGAGAACAAAATCATCTACATTTTGTTATTTTTCCATGGAACTCCTTCTTTTTCTTATTGCAATATATATATATGTGTTAATAACATTAAGCAGTTTCTAAGTTCTCTGAAAATACGTAGCTAACGATCTTCAGTTTTTTAAGAAAAGAACGTTCTTTTGCTAAGAACGTTTTAATTTAGTATTGAGACATTGAAATGTAATACAGTGTTGGCCAACATTTAGGGTTCCACAAATTATTTATCTATAGAAATAATGTGGAAAAATATGTCTCTAGAAGTGAAGTCACTTTTTACTCTTTAAAAATGAGCATAATATTCACATATACTGTGATTACTTACCAGCCAAACTAGTAAGAAATAAGACATTTCATAAACTGATTAGAATGTGACTGATTAATAGTCTTTAAATGCCAAAATGCTGGCTAGAGGGAATTAAAACTGGCAAAAAAGCAAGAGTTATGCTATGACTCTGCTGGTTTTACTGTAAGCAGCATTTTACTCATAGCTGACAATCAATGCCAGAAAGGCTGCTCTTTTCCTTTTGCACGTTGTGACCAGTGTCTAATGGTACCAGTGGTACCTCTGCTACAAGAGGTGAGTAAATAACAAGAATTTCTTGCCACCATATTCTGTTACAATTTTAAGTATTTTATCATTTTTTTTCTCTTCTCCTTCTAATAAGTAATTTGAAAATATGTAATATCTCCTTCCAGAATTGTACTCAAGCATACTAGATTGTTTAAAAGAACTACTTTAGCTTCATTCAGAGGGCAACTTTTTCTTCTTTTTATATTTTGATTTTTCTGAGAGGGCAAAAGCTGCAAATTGGTAGTTGGTACAATTGAAACCTCACTTGGACATCTACAGAATCAGGCCAAGGCTTAGAGATCCTGGCTTGGTTTCTTGGCTGCTGTGTCATTTTGACAAGATAACTAAATTCTATCAGATTTTATGGACAAAGAAATTGAGACCCAGGGAGGTTAAATTTAGTTGTCCCTGGAAGGCAGCTAGTAAATGGTAGAGGTAGGAGATGAACTGGACCACACTTGCTTCTTGCTTGACAATTATTATTATTTCACTGAACACTTTAATTGGCTCATGTGCTATGAATACATCATATGTGTATTCATTCAGATCAGGTTTTGAGAATTAAATAGATAATTCTGTTAAACACATATTGTGGTGAATTTCACCTAATAAGTGCTTGATAAATGGTGACACATATTATTTTCATTGAGCCGACAAGGAAGGAAGCAGACATAGCAATGAGAATGGGAGGGAAGATGTCTGTTGTGTTAATTGCAGATCCTGATCCAGTGCATGCATGGAGAGTGACCGTAAGGCAGGATTAAATTGATAAGAATTGATAGGAATCCCATGTCTGGGTACAGAATGTTCTAAGATTATCAAAGATTTTCTGATTCAATTAATGATCCCTTAGTATTTCTATAGTGATGAAAAATTTGAGGAAGGGTTGTAGGAAAGGGAGAAATAGAAATAGGCTGCTGTTATAATAATAAGAATTTCAACGCTTCTATTATAATAGTAATTTAGTCAATTTGTTTAATTAATTCTAATTATGCCTATTAGAAAGAAAAGAAAGAGAGGAAAAGAAACCCATAGTAAGATGTCGTGAAGATTATTCACAGCTGAAAGAAAGAAAATTGTGTGAGTTCCTGTATATAAAACATGATGATGATTCAATCTTCAGGAAATTTTGTAAATTCACAGCTGTTTCAAATTACTTTTTTAATGAATATCAGAAAGAACACTCGTGTAAATTTTTTGTCGGTTTATCTTCCTATAAGAAGTTTTACTCTTTTGAAATGTGTATATTCATACAAATATTTCTAAGAAAAATGGTATTTCATAAAGCAGCAATTTTAGTTTAATAGTTAATTTGTTATCCTTGGCTGATAATAACCAAATATCTTATTTAAGCAAAGAGTGCATTTTATTTTTCATAGTTCAGGATAGTAATTCAACTTTTATAGATACATATGATTCAGCAGAAAAGAAATTATTAAACTACTGAAAAATGACTTATGTATACTTCTCTTGTTTCATACATGGTGAACGTCTGCAAGTTGTTATTACAGAAGATAAAAAGATCTCAGGTTTGAAATAAACAGTATCCACAGTAAATCTCTTGTAATCCTGTGTGGTTAAAACTTGTAATTCTGGAATATTAGACATACCATATTATGTCTGGTTAATGGTATTTTTGCCAAGAAATTAGGTTACTAATGTTTGCAAAACTATGTCTTTTTTTTTTTTTTTTGAGAAGAGTCTCAAGCTATCCCCCTGGCTAGAGTGCCGTGGCGTCACACCTCACAGCAACCTCAAACTCTTGGGTTTAAGTTATTCTCTTGCCTCAGCCTCCCAAGCAAGCTGAGCCTATAGGCCCGTGCCACAATGCCCGGCTATTTTTTTTGTTGTTGTTGCATGTGTCATTGTTGTTTTTAGCTGGCCCGGGCCAGGTTTAAACACGCCAGCCTCGGTGTATATGGCTGGCACCCTACCCACTGAGCTACGGGTACCACCCAAAACTAAATCTTTTTGAGCTGCACTCAACAATTTATAGCTTTATTTTGTTTTAAAGAAAGTTTAATTCTAAATAAGAACAAATTAAGAAAAATATGTTAACGGTATGGTCATTATCGCTCACTTTTAAATGATGAGAGGAACCTTATTAATAGTCGAATTTAATAATTTGACTTAATAATTATAATTGCCACATTATAAATATTATTATATTATAATTAATATATTATATTAAATATATATATTTAAGCAATTATAATTGCTTAAATAATTATAATTGCCACAGACCAATACTACTTGACCGATTTCTGCTTTCAATATATCTATAAAGAAAAAGGAAGCTAAATCATTGTCTCTATTTACTTCATTTATTAGCAAAAAACTCCCACAAATTTTTATACACATGGAAAAATGCATGTCTAACACGTCAGTTGGCTCACGTGCTATGAATACATCATACGTGTATTTTAAAATTAGATTCATCTAAACATCAGGAAGAGAAATATTGGACTCCATAAAATGTAAGTTTTTATTATTTTCTTTGAGACAAACTAAATACTAGTATTTTAAATATCCTCAAACATAAATTAAAAATTATAATTCAGTGATTTTCAGTGAATTGCTAACATGCATCTGTTTATTATGTGCCGGGCACTGTTCCATAATTTAACTCACGTAACCCTCATCACAAATCTGTAGGGTAGTTATCAATTACATATTAAGATGAGACATTTGACACAGAGAGATTAAGTAATAATCACTTATCTAAAGTTACACAGCTAGCAACCAATTAATTACTAATAAAATTTTTGGGAAACCTCTTCTCCCAGTCCTGTCCTAAGCACTAGGAATGCAGAAGTGAATAAAACAGAAGAGAATAAAAAGTATTGAGGGTTTATAATTTTAGGTAGGGTGGTCAAATTAGTGGAAAGGAACATTTTCTGTTATGCGAAATAAAGGAAATTGTCTAGGTGCAAATTCATTTAGGGAAGAACTCTCTGGCGACTTTTTCATCCGAGGGCTCCCTCCACAGGCCTCTGTGTTTTTATGTTTGGTAACTGTTTCTCTCCTACACCTTCAGGCTGAGAAGGGTAAGGATGCCTTCTTGGTCCTACTGTATAGGAACGGCACTGTCCTTGTGATTTCCCCATGCCCCATACCCTCCTTTGGTCAGGGTCCCTCCGTTTCCGAGTGTGACCCTGACTCTTGCAGTTGACACGCACATATCAGCAGCACGACTCTCAGACCTTCATTGTATTGATTTTGAATTTGTTTGTCACCAAGAATTCCTCCAGACCAATGCACATATTTATTTCTCAGATATCTAATACACTCAATGCTTCCATTTCCCCTTCCTTCTATCCCATTTTTAAATTAAACTATTTTTAACAGACTCTGAAATTCCTTTAAATTTATCTTTCTTTACCCTCAGAGTGGTTTGGGTAATAGCCCAGGACACTATGGGTGGACATTGCTGGGGCAAGGATGAGCTCAAATAAGTGGTCATTTCAAAAAGAAGCAGCATTTTTACTTCCAGGGAACATTTTTAGGAAATGTCAGAAAGTTGGAGACAAATTATTCCTGAAAAGTAAGATTAACGTAATTTTTAAAGCAACAACCGGGTGTGTGTGTGTGTGTGTGTGTGTGTGTGTGTGTGTGTTTTCCCCTTAAGTACCAGTAAGGAGTAAAATTGTTGAGAAGGCCATTTAAAGTCTTTGAATAACTCTTCAGGGGAATCACAGATCGTAAATGGCATATAAATTTAGAGACAGTTTAATTCAGAGATTAAGCACATGGGCCCTGGAGGGTTACTGGGTTTGGATCCCTACTCTGCCTCTTGCTGGATGACCTTAGGCAGCTTTCTTATCCTTACTACACTTCAAGTTCTTCATCTATATAATAGAGATAACTTATAATGAATGAACAAATAAATATATGAAAAGCAATTAGAACAGTGTTTGACATATACCATGTAATAAGCAGCAGGAAAAAAAGACCCCAAACAAAAGAAATAATGAAAATCTTTACAGCTACAGAAATTAGAATCTTTGTAATAGCATTTTCAAAAGTTGTGTAAGGACTGCTCAGTGTCAGGTATTGATTTTTAACATGTTATTTAAATAAGTAAAGAATTAAGCTATGTCTTTACATAGAGTATGCTTATGATTACTATATCACGATAAAACTAACAGAAAGGTGCCAGACTACAAAATCAATAAAATATAAATTAGAGGCACTCTTTTAATGTGATAGATGATGTTTTGCAGACAGGAAATTGTTATTTGTTACATGAATGTTGACTATTATAGCATAGGATCCTTTGCGTTGGTATGCCTATAATATACTTTACGATGACTCGATTTTACTGCCTTTTACAAAAGCTGTACTGTAAGGAAATCTTTGTACAGCCTTCCATGATGTCATCTTGACTTGGCACAGATTCATCATTTAGATATTAAGTCAATTGCTGTTCTTTTCTTACTAAGCAGTGACTCAGCAGTGCTCTTGGGTGACAGTGTCATCATATACATAAGCAAACAGAAAAGTTGAGTTGCAGTGTTCAGTTATAAGATCCTTCAGATGATCCCCAATCTCTTTTTTTTAATTGTATCACTGTAACATCACAGCAAGCACACGACATTTATAAAGAGTCCACAGAGAACTCTCAGACCTCTAACAAACGTCCAAGGATTAGTTTGAGGAACAATAATTGACAGCATAAAGTTTTCCCCTCAATGACTATACATATTCTTTAAACTCATTAACATTTTTGCCAAAATATGTCTGATAGAGTAATGAAGATAGTATGAGGCAGGTAAAAAAAATGCATCCTTTGGAGAACAAAAATTGTGTAAAGTGAATTTCTGGGTAAGAATGTTGTTTTTTTTTTTGAGAGGCAAATTTATTTCGGGTTAATGTGAGGGTACAACCAGGTCCAAATATTTTATTTTGTTAGGTGGAGTCCCTCTTGTGGTTATGTCCCACACACCAAAGGTGTGCCAAACACCCCCACCCCATGCCCATTCAGTGAGAGCACCCAACCCCTCCCCCTCCCCTTCCTTCCTTGTCCCTCCCCCTGACGTGGATTGGAATGAGTTTCTCTCCTATGTGGGCAGCATCAGATCGTCTACTGGCTTCATATTAGTATTGAGCACGTTGCATAACTGCTTTTCCATTCTGTGATACTTTACTAAGAAGCATGTCTTTCAATTCCATCCAGGATATTACAAAAGAAGGAAGTCACTGTCATTTTTTATGGCTGAGGAGTATTCCATGGTGTGTATGTACCACAATTTGTTAATCCATTCCTGAGTTGATGCGCATTTAGGTTGTTTCCACATCTTGTTAATTATAAATTGAACTGTGATGTAAACAATCTAGTGCAAATGTCCTTATGATGAAATAATGTTTTTTTCTTCTGGGTAGATGCCTATTAGTGAGATTGCCGGGTCAAGTGGGAGGTCTAATTTGAGATCTTTGAGGATTCTCCATACTTGTTTCCAAAGGATTAATTTGCAGTCCCAGTAAGAGTATAAATGTGTTTCCCTCTTTTCACATCTGTGCCAGCATCTGCAGCTTTGGGAGTTTGTGATGTGGGCTAATCTTACTGGGGTTAGGTGATTCTGAGGGTGGTTTTGATTTGCATTTCTCTGATGATTAGGGACAATGAGCACTTTTTCATAATGATTTTAGATATTAAATCAATTGCTATTATTTTCTTACTAAAAAAAGTGTTTGTTAGCCATTCATCTGTCTTCCTTAGAGAAGGTTCTATTCGTATCTCTTGCTTGGTGATATATGGGATTGTTAGCTGATTTTTTTTTGGATTAATTTGAATTCTCTGTAGATCCTAGTTAACAAGCCTTTGTCTGATTTATAATATGCAAATATCTTGGGAAAGAATACTGTTGAATATGGATACCTTGTGGCTAAGGTGAGTTTCTAAATTATCAAAGAGGTATATTACCACGAGTATGATACTCAAATAATATTAAAATTATATATCAGGGTGGCAGAAATACCATAATTCTTTAGAATTAAGGGAAAAAATGCTAAGATTCTGATTTATCTTGTCCAATTTTGAATTTGTCACTAAAAATTTCTCCAAATCAATGAAGATTTTTATTTATTAGATATCTAACATACTCAGTGCTTGAATTTCCCTTCCAGTCTATCCTATATTACTGCATTTATACAGTAAACTGAGAGTTAACTGAAATTTTAGAAAAATGAAACTATAGCACTGCATTTCAAATATTTACCAGGATATTTAAGTCTTAATTTTTCATTACAATCATTGCAGACTCTATTTACTAAGTGGGAAAACTGAAAAAATAAAAATTGGGCCAGACTGGCTGGGCATGATGACTCACACCTGTAATCCTAGCACTCTGGGAGGCTGAGGCAGGTGGATGCCTGAGCTCATGGGTTTGAGACCAGCCTGAGTCAAAGCAAGACCTGGTCTCTAAAAATAGCTGGGCATTGTGGTGGGCACCTATAGTTCAAGGTACTCAAGAGGCTGAGTCAAGAGAATCACTTGAGCCCAAGAGTTTGAGGTAGCTATGAGCTAGGATGCCAGGGCACCCTGCCAAGGATGACAAAGTGAAACTCTGTCAAAAAAAAAAAAAAAAAAAAAATTGGAGCCAGAAAATTTGGCTTTTAACTGATTATTAAAGTATTATTGCTAGATGGACCCTCATAAAAAGAAATATCCCTATTATGTCCAACAATAACAACAAAAAAATTCAGCATACAACAACACAAAGCAGCAGCAACTTTAATATCAATGTTGTCACCAACAGCACCGATGGCAGCAGCTAACATTTATTGGACTATTGTCAAAGGACAGGTGCCTTGCTCAGTGCTTTATCTGGATTTTCTCATTTTATCTTTAAAATAACTCCACAGTTAGGTACAATTATTTCTCTCCTTTTTAGGCAACTAAGTAGAGTAGCTTGCCTGAGATCAGGAGACCAGTGAATGACCTAGCTAGAATTTGAACCTAGGCAATTTGAACCTATGGGACCTGTTTTGGTGAGATGTTTTCTAAATAATTCCAATGGTTGGATAAACATGGACCAGTATAAGCATTGTTTTCTATCTCATTAATAACCCCATTCTCAATATGGTCTTCTTACGAGATTAGTAGCTTAAATCATAAATAAGTCCTCCATACATTTTTGTTTGATCGAATTACTGAAAACATTTCCATGAAGTATGTAAAATGGCATTCATTTCTATTTACTAAATTTACAGTGAATCAAGAAGACTTATTTTTAATAGTTATTATATTTTATTGTTTTGGGAGTAATGAAAAAGAGTCTGTATGTACAGACTCTATATAGAAGCATTTTTAAAAAAATTTTCATTCCAAGGTTGATTGAATCCACGAATATGAAAGGATACTGATTCTTAATAAAAGAGATCTACACCATGCATTTGGCAAAGCAAGGTTACAAGAAAATTAAAATGACTTGATTGTTATCTCCTCAATCCATCTTAATATTTTGTTAAGATTTTACATAAAAACAATTAACTTTGGAACCTTGAACTACCAGCTGTGTGGTGAATTCTTCCTTTGCTTGATGCTAGGGCCTGATTAAAATATTAACCAGCAGCATTGCAGTGTTCGATGCCAAAAGCCAACATGGAATGCATATATTTCATATAGTCAAGCAAAGAAGAATTTTCAACAAGAACAACCATACAACTAAATAAGGTGGTGTTGAAAGCACTGAATGTATCAACAAAGTGATTTTGAATTGTCTTGAATTCAGGGGTGGAAATAAACAGGTGTTCATTCTCGCCTGATGAATATTTATTTTTCAACAAATGGAATGAAAAGAGAAAAATCTCAAAATGACCCCAAACACTGTATGTTCTTACTTAGGTTTTAAAAACCAAGTGTGTGAGTCAGCTGATTCCAGTTCAGGTCCCTGCTTAAATTGCTGGCACACAAACACACACACAAGATAAAAGGGCAAGACATAAACACCGAATTAAAAACATTATATATTTTTCTGCTTAGAAAAGTAAACTGTCCTCCTTGTTAAAAAATTCCAGCAAGACAGAAATATACTATTTGTTTATTTAGTATTTGATTTTTTTATTAATACATAACAGATGTGTGTATATATATATTTTCTTTTTTATTCGAGACAGACTTTCACCCTGTTGCCTTGGTAGAGTGCCATGGCATTGTAGCTCACAGCAGCCTCAGACTCTTTGGCTCAAGCAATCCTCTTGCCTCAGCCTCCAGAGTAGCTGGAGCTATAGGAGCCACCACATGCCTGGCTATTTTTAGAGTCACGGTCTTACTCTTGCTCAGGCTGGTCTCAAACTCCTGAGAAATACATCTGCCTTGGCCTCCCACAGTGCCAGGATTACAGACATGAGCCATAGTGCCCAGCCCAGGGATATATATTTATGGAAAACGTGGGATAATTTGATACATTCATGTAATTCATAAATATCAAATCAGTGTAACTGGGAGATCCACCACCTTAACTATTTGTCTTTGCATTATGCTAGAAACATTTAAATTATTCTCTTCTAGCTATCCTTTTATCATAAGGACATTTGCACTAGACTGTTTATTGCAGCTAAATTTACAATGGCCAAAATGTGGAAATAGCCTAAATGCCCACCAACCCAGGAATGGATTTAACAAGTTATGGTATATGTATACCATGGAATACTATTCAGCCATTAAAAAAGAAAGATGGAGACTTTAAATCTTTTGTATTAAATTGGATGGAAGTAGAACACATTATTCTTAGTAAAGCACCACAAGAATCTATGTACTCAATCCTGATATGAGGACAATTGATGACCTCGTTCATAGTGGGGGTTAGGGGAAGGGGGATCAAGGGAGACGGAGGAGGGAGGGAGTGGGGAGTCATGGAGTGTGACACACCTCTTGGGGATGGGCCACAATTATAAAAGGGACTTTATGTAACAATTGCAATCAATTGTTACATAAGTAACATGCAACAATATGTAACAATGCAAACAATTGTAACCTTGTTCTTTGTATCCTCAATGAAACAATAAAAAATAAAGAACTGTACACTAGATTATTTTAAATGATAATCACCCTACTGATCTATAGTACAGCACAGTAGGTCTTATTTCTTTTATCTGAATATTTGTACACATCAGTCAACTTCCTCTTCCCTCTTTTGCCCCTCCCCTTCCTGGCCCCAGTTAGCCACCAATTCTCTCTCTATTTTCATGAGATTCACTTTTTTTTAGTTTCTACACATGGGTGAAAACATATTTGTCTTACTGTGCTTGGCTTATTTCGCCTTAACATAATGGCTTCCAGTTCCATCCATGTTGATACAAAAACACTATTTCATTCTTTATTTATAGCTGAATAATATTCCATTGTACAGTCTACTGATGGACACGGAGGTTGATTCCATATTTTGGCTCTTGTACATAGGCTGCAATAAACACTGACTGCATAGATCTTTTTGATACTTTGTCTTTCTTTTGGACATATACCCAGTGGATGGTATGGAAGTTCTTTTTTTAGTTTTCTGAGGAACCTCCCTACTGTTTTCCATGCTGGCTATACTAATTTACATTCCCACCCACAGTGAATGAGGGTTCCCCTTTCTCCATTCTCACCAGCATGCATTTTTCACTGTCTTTTTGTTATGAGTCATTTTAACAGGGATGAGATGGTATCTCATTATGGTTCTGATTTGAATTTCTCTGATGATTAGTGTTATTGAACCTTTTTTCATGCATTCGTATGTCTTCTTTTTAGAAATATCTATACAGATCTTTTGCCCATTTTACTTTATTTTATTTTTTATTTTTTTTGAGACAGAGTCTCACTATGTTGCCCTTGGTAGAGTGTTGTGGCATCACAGCTCACAGCAACCTCAAACTCTTGGGCTTAAGCAATTCTCTTGCATCAGCCTCCCAACCAGCTGGGACTACAGGCGCCCACCACAATGCCCAGCTATTTTTTGTTGCAGTTGTTTGGTTGGTCTGGGCCAGGTTTAAACTCACCACCTTTGGTGTATGTGGCTGGCTGGCTGCGTAGCCACTGTGCTACGGGTGCCAAGCCCTTTTGCCCATTTTAAACTGGGTTGTTTATTTATTTTTGGCTATTGTTTGGGCTTTTTATATATTTTGGTTATTAATCTTTTGCCAGATGGTTTGCAAAATTTATTTTCCATTCTGTGTGAGTTGTCTCTTCTCATTGTTTTCTTTGCTGCACCAAAGCTTTTTAGCTTGATGTAATCCTATTTGTGTATTTTTGCTTTGGTTGCCTGTGCTTTTGAGGTCTTGCAAAAATCTGTGCTCAGACCAATGTCCTGGAGCAGAAAACATATTAATTAAAGGGCAGAAGGTCCTGTAGTTCTATTTTAGTTTGCTAAGTCTGTTATAGAGTTTTCTTCTGAATATGGTAATATCAATAGAATACACATATATATGACATCCATACATAAGTGTACATATTACATTCATGTGAATATGTATTTCAACATACATATTCATATATATATATATATATATATATATATATATATATATATACACACACACATATATACATTTTCTTTTAACAAAAGTGGCATTATATATATGTTGCTTTGAACCTTTCCTCCCCACTGTAACAGTATATCTGGGACACTTTCCGGTGACATTACATGTTTTCTCCCAGTGGCTGCATACTATTTCGCTGTGCCATAATTTACCTAGTGCTTTACTGATGATATTGAAGCTGTTTCCAGTTTTCTCTCTGTTCCTAGAAGCTGCAATAAATATATTTGTATACATTTAATTAGATAGAACTTGGTGACTATATCAGTCGGGACAGACCATGTTATGCTTTATTAACATGCAAACCTGAAATGAAATCAGAAAGGAAGAGCAAAGAGAGGGAAGGAGGGAGGGGAGTGGGGCTTTGGTGTGTGCCACACCTTTTGGGCGCAAGACACGATTGTAAGAGGGACTTTACCTAAAAAGTGCAATCAGTGTAACCTGGTTTATTGTACCCCTAATGAATCCCCAACAATAAACAATAAAGAAATGAAAAAAAAAAAAAAAAAAGAAGGTTTTTCTTCACCTTTTGGAGAACTAGCTTATAAAAGAAGCAAAGATTTTCTACTTTATCAAACCAATCCCTATGTTGTCTCTATCAGATTTCACTGACTAGGAAAACTAAACTTTAAGAGTGAAGGTTTTATACCCAGGTAACTTCTTGCATTGCCTTTAAAATATCTTTATAACTATTGCTCTTGATTAAATAAATGATCGTTATTTTGCAAAAACAAAAAACAAAACAAACAAAAAAAACCATGCAAACCTGAAGTCTTAGGTTCTTGAAAGAACAAATACTCATTTCCTGTTTATGCAAAGCACTCTGCAGGTTGAGATGACTCTTCGGACTAGTTACCCTTCATTTGTTGGCTCAGCGTTACAGGATGCTTTGATCTTATGACTCATTCATATCAAGATGTATTTTTATGATCACTGTGACAGAAGAAGAATGAGCCAAAAAGTCAGGAACTGGCCATTAAATCCTTCTTTTGAAAGATCACTTTTGCTATTGTATTATTGACTTAACGAAATAACATGGCCCTGCCTAACCTCATGCAATCATGCAATGCAGTTGTTCTATGCGTCCGTAATAGGGGAGATCCGGATTCTAGAAACAGAAGAAATGACCACCAGGGTGATTGACTCACTGACTGTGGACACTGAGAGGAGACCAAGAGACCAAGGAGTTTTTGAGTTTAAGTAAATGAGTACAAAATATCATTAATTTGATCTTGGGGTTCAGCTGGGAAGTATCAGTTAACTAAGAAAGGTCACAGATGGTGGGAAAGGATGAGATCAGAAATTATATCTGCTCCTGGGCTGTAAGAATTGCTCCAGCAACTGCCGAGGACAGGGATTTCATTATGGAAGGTGAAAATGTAGTCATAGGGTAGGCAAATAGTTCACAGCAACAGCGAAGGTGAATATGAAGTCCTATTATCTCAGTAGGTGGTTGGATATCAAGACTGGGAAATACAAAGTTGATGACACTTTGAATTTTAGTGTTATAATTGGCCTTGGAGAGTGAGAGAGATGGTTCAGGGTGCCAGGATGGGGTTCTGGATCAGACACGCAGAATCCCTGGGGGTATATGCAGACTGCTCCATTGGTTCTCAAAATTCATGTACACTTTCTAATTTTAAACAAAGATAAAGCAAGTGAATATTATTTTAAAAATTTTCTTTGGAAAATCGAAAACATTATACAGTTTGGGTATCAGTTTGAATATCAGTATTCAAACACTGAGGGTCTGTTTGAATACAGATGTTTTTGTCCTCTCCTATATTTAAATGCTAAAGAGATCTTGAAACTATGTGAATCTATTATGCATAAATAAAACATTGTTTAAAAAATAAGATAACAGAGTTGTACAGCTGAAGTGTGCTGAGCCCCTAAAAAGTAACATGTGAAAGAGGCATTGTCCCTTCCCCACCCTTCAGCTACTACCTGATGTCACACACTCTTCACAGATAACAGTGTCTTTGACTCATTTCTTTTTGTTTATAATATAAGGAGAATATTTGAAAGCATTTATTCTCTTTAATTAAATAGCATTGTAGAGATATAATTCACATGGCATGAAATTCACCATTTTGAATATAATATTCTGTGATTTTTAGTATATTTGCAGAATCGTGCAAACATCACCATAACCCATTTTAGAACATTTTCATCACCCCCCAAAAGAAACCCTGTATCAGTCGGCTGTCATTCCCCATCCCCTTCACCCCTGGGTCCTGGAAAGCAGGAGTATACTTTCTGTGTCTATTGGCCAATCTATTCTTGGCATGTTATTGAAATAAAATCACACATGTATGGTCTTCTGTGTCGGGTTTCTTACACTTAGAATAATGTTTTCAAGTTTCATCTATATTGTTTGAATCAATACTTCATTCCTATTAATGACTGAATAATATTCCATTGTATAGACATGTCACATTTTTGTTATGTTTATCAATTGATAGACATAAGCTGTATTTAGCTATTCTGACTAACGTTTCTATGAACATTGATGTACTAGTTTTTGCATGGACATAAATGTTCATTTTGGGGGGTTTATATTCCTAAAAGTAGAATTGCTGAGTCATATGGTAACTGTCTTAGACATTTTGAAAAACTAACTGCCAAAATATTTTCCAAAGTGGCTGCACTGTTTTTCAGTCCCACCAGCAACGTATAAAGGTTACAATTTCTGTGCATCCTTGCCAACCATATGGCATTTTTGATATTAGCCAGCCTACTGACATTTCCTTCTGGCCTGTTTACTTATTAACCCACTCTTCCTGGGCTTCCATTCTGTGCCTCCACCCTAGTCGGCTGTCATTATGATCGCCACTGTCCCTGATCTGAAGGACATTTTCAGTTCTTACCTTCCTTGATTTTTTAGCAGATTTGTTACTGTTGATGCTTCTTGAGGTACTTTATTTCCGTAGTTTCAGGGCCTAAATGAGCTCCTGGTTTCCTTCTTTTCTCTGGACAGCCTTTTCTGCCTCTTTGCAGGCTTGTTCTTTTCTATGAGTTGACAAATTGTGCAGTTCCTCAAAGCTTGCTCCTGGGCTTTCTCCTTTGCTAAGTGTATATTTCCTTTTAATATCCATTTCTTAAATTTCTGTCTGTGAGCATATGATGCTCAGGTTTTCATCTCCAGCCCAGATAAGTCCTCTGTGCTATGAACATGTTTTTCCAATTGACAATTTGGTATTTCCCAAAGGCAACTTAAAATTAATAATCATTTCTCTTTCCTTACTTATTTCCTATGCTCACCAAGTCTTATCACTCTTACCTACTAAATATCTCTTAAAAATGTTACTTTTTCTCAGTATCAGTGTCATCAACCCGAGCTCAAGTTAGCATCACCTACATTCTGAATTTATGTCAGAGTTTCTTAATAGTCTATCTTTAGCCACTCCGTCTTTCTATGGTTTTTTATTCATTCTGTATCCCTATAGTCAGAATGATTCCGATTCTCCACTTAAAAATATTCCAGAGTTCTCTATTGCTCTTAGAACTGACTACAATCTACATTTCCATCATCAACTCGTAACACAACATCCCCTAGTCCTCCAATGTGGCCTTGTACTTACTACGTTCCCTCCTCCATGGATTTAGTGACTACTGTTACCTCTGTTGGCAATCTTCCTCCCTCCCTTCTTTTCCTACTTAAGGTTAATGCATCCTTCAGCTATCTGCACAAGGACTCTTTTCCCAAGGGAGCTTTCCCGAATTTCTGACTTTTTCCTTTCATTGTATGATGCCATGTACCTCTTCTTCAGAGCACTTGGCACACTAATTATTGCATCTATTTGTTTGATGTCTGCCTTATTCACAGTATAGACTAAGAGACAGGAATTGTGTCTCATTCTATCCGAAGTACCTAGTACAGATGCATGGCCAGTACTCAATATTTTTTGGCAGAATCAATCAACAAGGCAATAAGTAGTTCTGGGAAAGGAGATTTTGTCCGTTTCTATCTGACGTGTTCCAGTAGTTCAGAGAGGTTAAAGAGAGTTTTAAAAAGGACGTGGATGATGGTGTCAAACTGTTAGCTAGAGGGGAAAAAAGAGAGAGAGAGATACTCCAAAAATACACCTAGATTTGGTGAATAGGAGACTCGTGGGGGCTTTTGAGAGGGAAGGGAGAGGCATGGTGGCCAGAATCCAAGGGATTAAGAAGACAGGAAGAGAGGCACCCAGAATAGAGCATTCTTTTCAAGAGCATCTTCTCAGTGTGCTCTTGAGTACACTTAAGTGGAAAGGCAAAAAACATGCCATGAAAAGAGAAAAAATCAAAGAGGTCTCTCTGAGGACAAAATGGGAAAACTATTGGCTGGAGGGGAAGCCACGTACAGGGAAACATGGATATTGAATTACAGCATTAGCAAAGTAGGACAGACCAGGAGAGGCTTAAAAGGGAATTTTAATTGCTTAACCACGGGGAGGGTTCTGGAAGGACAGTACTTAGTGCTAGGTGTGGAGAAAACCCTGGAACCTTAATGTGTGGCACAGGTTACAGAAATGATAAGATTTGGCGAGGTCCCATGTGGAAAGAAAGAAGCCCTGAGTGAGAGGACAGGCAGTGTCCTACAGAGTAGAAGTGAAGTCCATGGTGGTGCTGTGGCTCAGTGGTACTCTGTGACTTTGGGTAAGAGTCCTGAGGCTCCCTGTGTCTCAGTTTTCACTTCTGTAAAATCATTATCCATAAAAGTTGAAAGCGAGTGCTCACTTCATATGGGCATTTATGCTGCCTTCCTTATGCATGTTGTCATATACAGGGTGCCCATAAAGTTCGTATGCAATTGCACATGAACTTTATGGGTATCCTGTATAATTCTCCCATTGACCCTATGAAGCAAATTCTATTTTTAGAGGGTTTATTGGTAGATTAATGAGCTAATATGTGTAAAATATTAGTCAACTATTTGGTACATAATACACATTCAATAAATTTTTACAATTGTTATGTTTCTGTTGTAGATAGCAATAAAGATCCTCCCAGAAGGAGCCTCTCAGTAATTGGAGTGTCTTTGGTTGGCTCAGAGTCATCACCCATCAGGTGGCAGGGCTGGAGGAAGGGGATTCTAAGGAGAGCCAGGACCCCCGTCCCAGAGGTACACGTACATAAATGATCTTAATGCATTGTCAGTGTGCTTTGGGGACCTTCTCAGGGGCCCTTTTGGAATTAAGGTACTTATTTTCCTGTTTTCTCAGCATGTTGGTAGCTTATGGATCTTAGCTGGGTACCTTTATGAAAATTGCTCTCAGATGGAAAGAACCACCTATCTCAACAGGGCAGCTAAACTGCAGGGCGTGGGAGATGCAAGAGAGGTGGTGGTGGCAGCATAAAAGTTTGATTCACTTGGTCCAGCGATGGGGCAACCCTGAAGGCCCCTCTCGACTCCAGAGCTCTCCATTGCATTGACTCCACTTGTTGCAACTGCCTTGCAGTTCAGTTTCTCTCTTTGTCCAATTCTAATTCCTTTACTCACAGATTTTGATCCCATGACTTTCTCAATAAACTTTCTGCATGAAAATCTTTGTCTCAGAATCTATTTTCTGGGAAAGCCTCCCCATGGCTACAAGTGGTCCAGGGTACTAGAGTCGACAATGGGCTTTTGGAGCTGAACCTTTTGCCAGCAGTTAGGATTCCATCCCTTGTGGTTGGGGGCTGTGGGGAGCTGAGAGCCAGTGGTGTGGCCTTGGCAGTGCCATTGTTAGAACTCTAACAGGTGGTCAGCCTGGGTGGATTACTCTCTCTCTTGAGAATGCTCAGCTGGGTGTCATATCTCAGGCTTTTCAAAGTTGTGCCTATTCTATAGCTCTTACTCACTGCCACTGAGGCCCTAGAGAAAGAAAACAAAAAACTCAGGCAGATAAACTACCAATTGAAGGCTATTACATCAAATACTAACCTAAGTGTAAAAGTCAGAGGAAAGAACTTTTGGCAACATATAAAGAGACTTATCTTCTGCAGCAGGGAAGCAGAAAAAGCTCTGGAGAGAGGTCACAGCTCCAGCAAGTCTACTGTGCCAAGGTTAAGGCTCTGGCTGGGAAGGAGTGGGAGCCTGAGACTTGAGATTGAGACAATTGGGTTGATGCACTTGAAAATCTTGAAAGCCCAGATTCTCCTGAACCCTGTGGTCCTGCTCTCTTTTCCCTGTTAGAGGTGACTCCTCTTTCCCTGTCTTCTGACCCCAACCCCGTGGAGAAGAAGGTGCAGAAGCTTCGGCCTATGCAATGCCCCCCTCCCTGTCAATCCTCACCTCCCTCTGGCCTCCAAACTGATAACCAGGGTCAACTTTTCTTCTGGGGAAGTACAGGGCCTTCTAAGGGAGGGAAGGAGCTCCAGGGACTCATCACATGACTGTCAGTAGCCAGGAGAGTGTAAGTGCTAGGAAAGCAGAGAGGGTTTTATTATAGGGGAGCACTGCCTGTGATACTGAGATTTTTAGCTTGGCAAGAACCTAGGGAGATGATGATAACTCACTGCTACCTTACAAAAACTGATGATCAACCTTAAGGGAAGAGGCAACGTGGCAGAAGGTGGATGCAGAGATTGAAAGGCTCACAGAAGTGAGTGTGTTATAGGGAACGACACTAGACACGGCTGGGAAACACACCAGCTGACTTTGTTCTGCAGAAGGGCCTTGTCAAAGTGACATGAGCTGTGCTGGTGAGAAGGGCACTCATGCCACTGAGAAGCTCATAGGTAGCTCTCCTCTTCAGGCCAGGAGATCAAAGAGATGCTGTTAAAGGTAGTCTCAGTGATAGCACTTGGCATGAGAAAATCCAAACTGAGGCCAGGCGGTGTCACCTAACTGCCAGACACAAGATAGGATTAATTACCATAATGAGCAAGGAGAGTTTGCAATAGCAACGAAGGGGTCCAGAGTCGTGAGGAGCTATCGAGAAAATTAATAGAACAGGGCATCCTTAGGGGCAAGACAGGTGTCCAACAAGGACATTTCCCAGTGTACACGAGTGAGGATGGACACACAGAAGGCAGGGGCAGCTATCCCAATAAAAAGTCAGTTTCTGAACCTGACCCAGCTTGCATAGCCGCAGCCCCTTGACTGAAGGAGAGTCTGGGTCCTCCAGGAACCAATCTACAGCAACAGACCCTGCACTCTGGCAAGCATTTCCAGTAATGGTTCCTCCAATTGATCCCCAAAGAGACCTATGGTGATTTATTTGGTTAACACCACACTGGGGAAAGCTTCAAGAGTTGATGAATTGTTAAACATATGTCCAGGCTGGCAGCAATCCTCATTGATCAGGGGCCCATTTAGGGACAGGTGAAAAATGAAACGGTGGCTCCTATTCATCTCCCAATGAATCCATTATGTCCACAAACCCACTTGCTGGTCATTCCCCTGGTACTTAAATTTATAACTGCAATGCACATTCTTGAAAAGAGGCAGAAGTCACACAGTGGTTCCTTGAGCTGTGGGGCAAATTCCATCATTATGAGAAAAGCTGCCTGTCAGTCTTTACCCTGGCCAAGTCTTAAAGACTGGAGAATTGGGGGAGGGAATGGCTAAGATCAAGGCCATTCTAAATGACCTAAAAGATGCAGAAATCACGGTCCCCATAGTCTCCATTTAATTCACAAATCTGGGCCCTACAAAAATCCACTGCATCCTGAAAATGCCTGCGACTCACTGCAGACCCAGCCCTGAAGTAGCCCCCACTACTGTGGCTTTGCCAGCTGTAGTGTCTGAGAAGATCCCAGGTCCTGGTGCACAGGGTCAAGTCAGAGTTCTAGTGAAGATGTTCTATTCCATCCCTTGGGCGAGTCTGATAGCCTCTCTGTGCTTGAATTTACTCAACTGTAAACAGGGGAGAATGATGGTACCCACCTCAGGAAGTCATTGTGTGTATTAAACCAATGTGCATGAAGCAGTAAAACAGAGCTGAGCCCCTTAGCATTATCTAAGTATTAAATCCTGCTATTTTTTTCATGGAGGGAAATGGTCAACACACTGTCATACTATTATCTCTCCATAAAAATAATTTATATATTACCTATATATTACATTTTCTTGTGGGCAAGATAAATGATAAACATGTACATAAATACATTAAGTGGTTTCTGGCTTACTGTCTATTCTTGCTCTCAGCATATAAGCTTCCTGGAGGGTGGGGACTGTATCCCAGTTTCTAGAATTTGTGGCCAGCACATTGCGGGCTCTTAGAGAACGTATGTGATATTGTGCATGTGTTTGTGGCAGGGATGTAACTATTGCCTGCAGATTTATCCTCCTTACCCTCTCATTGGCACCCTGGGAATATTCTGGGTCTACAGTGGAAGCAGAAACAAATACTCAAGGAAATCTTCAGCTAAACCGGACATAGACAGATTTTGATGCTTGTTTACAAAGCCATATTTTTACCTCCAAAAATTAGGGATGAGGTTGGGGGAAAGGAAAAGAGGCGTGCAGAGGGAGCTGGAGAAGGAAGGTGTGAAGGGAGTAGGGTTATAAAGACAGGCAGGGGATAAGAGGACTCCCATGGAGCTGAGGACCAGGGAACCAAGGGCAGAGGGACACTGTGTGTGGCTTTCCTCAAGCAGGGATCACCCGTGGGCATCTGTCATCCAGCCATCCTGAAGTCCCTTGAGAGAGGATGGGGATAGCAGATGCATGTGTGGGGGGTTGTAGTTGGAAAGGGGGAACCTGACTCCCTGTTCAAGGTGAGAGTGGACAGATATTGACAATGACAGACACACAGCCAGTCACTTACCAGGACCAGGAATGTAGAAGCACTAGCTTGATAAATCACAGTGACACTATTTTGCAGACAAAAATAATGCAAAGATCAGATCAATTATGTAATTTGTACAAGGCTACAAAGCAGGTGTTTTTCAACCTTGTTTATCTCACAGCACATTTGAACCTATTCTTCACAGAACACTTACATTGTGTTGATTAAAAAAAAAAAAAAGAGTAAAAAAAGAATATACTTTGAATTTCTTTTAAAAAATAATTTAATTAATGATCTTTAAAATTTTCCGTGGCACACCTAAGGTCCTCTCATGGCACACCAGTGTGCCACGATACACCAAAGGAAAATCACGGCTATAGAGTCAGCCAGGATTACGTCTGCATTCAAGCTCAGCTTCCCCAACATATGTTACTACTTCACTGGGCTCTTGGTCTTGGTTTTCAGGGAAGCGCTTTCTTTCTCTAGTTGGACAGGGATTGCGTGTATTTCTATGGAAATGCAGCTGTTGTGGCTACTAGTTCAAATCTCGGGGTCCAACGGGCCACTTCCTCTTTAACCTAGGCTAAAGTTGATCTCAAAGTGCCCTAATCTAGTGGAGGAGGAGGAAGGGGGTCTCCTGGGTATGAAATCTGTTACTGATTGTCCCTTATCTGTTGCACCATTATCTTACGTCTCACAAGACCTCTGTGGGCTGGATAGCGTTATAATCATTCTGGAGAGAGGGATGGAAAAATGAGACTTGGGAAGGTGAGCTAATTGCCAAACATCCCACAGCTAGCAAATGCCAGAGGTGAGTCAAGCCTGGGTCAATCTGACCTCAGAATTGTGAAAGTGCCAATAATTGTGGTCAGCTGTCCTGGTTCTAGGAAGTTCGGCTCAGCCCGAAGCACATCTCAGCCAGAGGTGGGGGGGTCTGTCGATAAACAGCACATCTCTCACATTCACTTACTCCTGTTTTTCAAACATAAATGGCTGCTTTGATGGTTAATAAGATATATATTTACTTAACATCTTTAACAGAGTCAGAGTTGTCTGCTGTTATTTTAAGGCAACAGATTCAGAAAATATATCCATGCGTTGAATGCAACATTGTGAGAAGGTTTTGAGCCCAGGCTCTAGATAGAATGTTCGAATCCTGCCTTTGCTACTGACTGTCCAACTGTGTGATGTAATGAGTGTTAATTCAGGATTTCAGGGCTCAGTGTCTTCGCCTGTGAAAAGCAGATAATAAATAATACCATCAATTTCATAAGCTATTGTGAGGATTAAATAAATCTATTTATGCAGGTTACTTAGACAGCACTTGGCTCAGAGTAAGCACTTTAAGTTTTAATTATTAATATTACTGGTCTTCTACAGGGAATTTAAGAAACTTTCTTATTTTAAGAGAGTCCATCCCTGAAATTGGTAAGAACTTCTGCATTCAAATCCAATTCTATTCTTTAGGAACTGTGATTTTAGAACGTTACTTTAACTTTCTATGTATAATTTTTTAAATAGAGCCGTTTTAATGGTAAAAATAGATGCGTATAAATGTATATAGCACTGAACACAAGGCTTGAAAATCGTGAATACTCCATATATGATGGGATGAGAAATATAACTATCAGGGTAGTCGGTAGTCGGCATGCAAAATTTACTTAAATAATATCACTTTTCAAAAACACTCACCTAATGAAATGTGTGACAAGAATGAAAACAGCAAAACCACCTCAATTTTTTTAGCAAGTTTTATGGGAGACAATATTATACATTAAGAAATGATGGTGTTATTGAATAAAACAAGCTTGGATTTAATTTGGGAGATGAGTGACCAAAAAATGGGATAGATAATATTTGCAAAATACTCAGTACTCTGTCACATAGTGAGAGCTCAATCACCGAGACCTGATATTATTATTATTTTATTATTTATTAAAAAGTACATAACAAAGGATCTAGACAATATAATATTAGCAGTTAAGAATAGGACTGGTTTGGAGATGAGATCAGTAAGAGGCTTTTAATTTAAAGTGCAGTTTTCAAGTGCTTAGAGCATAATGACATATGTGGCATTAGGGGTAGAAAGGAGGGGATGTCTAGAAAACCCTAAAAAAAGAAGTTAAAATATGAAGCCATGGGTAGCAAGGGGCTAATTAGAGGTAATGAAAAATGAGTGTAGAACGGTTGGTTCTTATTTTTCATGGTAGTTATTATGTTCTACATGTATGAAGTTGCCACAGGTCTGAGTCTGGGGACACAGAAGCCAATTGCTGCAGCAATTAGCGTTGCTGCCAAGGTGAATGCAGGGTTGGGCTCCTGGGACCCTCTGGATTTATTATTGTTGTCGACTGATCAGAATGTAACCTTCTTCTAAGTGCGTTTCCGTTTAAACACACCTTTAGTACTCACTGTCGATTACTTAACCTTGAACTCCCCACCAACAGCACTATAACTCACGTCTGAGTGAAGGTTTTCCAACACCTATTTTCTCTGTAAGGCACATTATGGCTTCTCCATCCTCAGGATCACTCGCTAGAACTGAACTTCAGCGCTGTGCTGAGGGGCGGGTTTATATAGCAAAATCACCAAGGAAAGCCCCAAAATGCTAAAAAATGTAGCATTACATAGATCATGACAAGGACACTGTTTTACAATGTGAGAGCGGAAACGAGAAGGCAGCGCTGCTTTGTTTGACCTCAGCTGGGAATGTGCTGCTGTGCACATTACTGTAAATGACCTCAGAGTACAGTGAGTATTGATTTGGGGGTTTTAACCAACAGGCGAATTGGCACATCCCAAATCCATGAGTGATGAGGACTGGCTGTGTGTAAACCACGACAGCTTCATAGAAGAGGTGAATTTTGAGCTAGGCGTTGAGGAGGGGAACGATGGGTGGGGACAGATGGGTTCTAGGGAGGTTTAGTATCATCACACTGTTGCCTTCCTGACCACAGATCTGAACCCGAATCGTTGAGCTTTATCATTTATTGCTAATTAAAGAATCAGTTTAATAATCAAACAGAGGAAGGCATCTAATTTACAGAATAAAGTATTATTAGACTTCTCTCCATACCTAAGGTAAATAAATTTCTTTTGTCTGTGAATAAAAACAGTCTGGAGATTTCATGCGTAGAGATAGATATCAGTTAAAAAACCAGGATCCAATCTGCAACCAAATCTACAAACCCGAATAGGTTACAGTTATTATTTTGCTGTCATAGATCTATATTAGGTACAGTAGAGTTAGAAACTTGGGGGTTCAACTAAGGAGAACCTTTTAACTTTCCCTGCCCCCCAAATTAGCTTATGCTGTTTTTGATGGTCTTTATTAAGTGGAACAAAATGATTTCCCCTTAATCCATAATTCAAACATTACTTCTCAAAAGTGATAAAAATAGCATGTAGGTATTAGTCAAAGATTTGCTTTTTCAAGATTTGGCTGAAAACCAAACTAAAACTTCCATGTGCTCCAATAAACCCAGTGTTTTTCATAGGTTGCTATTTCTAATCCTCGTTGCCATGGAAATGGACTTTACATCAGCAAAAAGGGGATGAGGTACTGAGTGATTTATACCCACTGTTTGATATTTTAAGTGTTTCACTGCTGCTCTTTTCCTTTTCTGTAGAATGTGTATAGGGATATTTTTCTTGTAGGAATCCCAGACCTTTAGACAAAGGAGCTCTAGAAATACAACCTTTAAGGGGTGAAGCCACAGCCAGCACCTCCCTAGTAAGACAAGGGGGCAGAACCTGCAGCAGTAATTGAGTCACAACACCTGGCTGCTCTTCTGAAACGGGTTTAATGGAAACGAGAGGGTTACCACACATTTTCAATACTCTGCAACACATTGGGGCAGAAAACATTTAAATTAAATGGCTCAGGAATGACTCTGTTTTTCCTTCTGCAGGATAATTCTTCCTCTGACAAATCTAAGGGCTTCTCTGGATGTTCACTCAGTTGGAAAGCAAAGTGGTTTGGTTCTAATCACATGGCAGAGAGGAAGCTGATGACTCTGATGGTCCAGCCTGTGGCCTGTGATCTGTGGCTTTTACTGTTGATGCTTCCACATTATCGGGAATAATTCATTAATTAAAAGTCATCTCTGAAAGGATCAATTAAACACATGGCTCCTGCCAATTTTATTTTTCTTTTGGACTACGTTCCCCTGTTTCCCCATGGTCTGGAAGGCAGAAATCCCTTCCACCTATAACTGGCAGGTTGACAGACGCTGAAAGTTTGTCCAAAAACTCAGGACTTTTAGCCGTCCAAGTGGTAGTAAGTACCATCACTTTAAAGATGTAGTTCAAATAAAGCTTATTACTGATGTAGGCCTGAGTTTTAAAAACATGTTTCTCAAATTGCTGTAAAGCATCTGAATGAAATCACCCTGTCAACCTGTGTTCAGGTACTATGGGAAACTGGTAACAGGCTCAGTATTTTACAGAAATTAATCTCTTTTCTTTATCCCTCAAGCTGGTGTTGGGGGTGAGGAGAGCCATTCTTACAGCTCTAGAATGTTTATGCAAAGGAAGAATGATTCAGACTGGCTGTAGTCATCGTGCTAAAATTTATCCGTTAAGATCAATGAGTTTCCTACTTTTGTTTTTCCAGTTCCTTGCCTTTCACTTTTTCCCTCCCCGTGTTTCCCAATTCAAATGGAAAAAAATGCTAGTACATTTTAACAAAGTTCTTTTTAGTTATGAAGACTTAAAATTAATATATATATATATATATATATATATTTAAAATTCCACTTCTAGCATGGAAGTTCCATGATTTTCAGGAATTTATTCTTTTTTTTTTCAACCCTATGTTCCTACAGTAGCGGTTTCATTGCATTTATCAAGCACTTAAATAAGAATGTGATGAAGATTTTATAATTCCAGTGTGCTTGGTGAATAAACATTCAATGAAAGGTAAAATGAAAAGCCTGAATTTTATTTTATTTTTATTTATTTATTTATTTTTTTTTAATTTTTTTTATTATAGATAAAAATAATGTTTGCTTTAAAAGCACTTAAGAAGTTCTTGCAGAATCTCTTCTTGCCCTCTCTTTTTAACAAATCCTTTTTTCTCCTCCTACGTGAAAGGTTAATGTTAGCGCCTGTGTTCAAATACAACGCTGTGGTACAAGTCAGTACAGACCTCGTGCCTCTAAGTTCATTTTGTGGTGGTAAGTGGGTGGAATACACATCTAGTCTTTTAACACAAAGAATTCTAAATACTCTGAATATTTGAGTGTAAGAAGGAAGGTACTCACAAACCTCCCTATTTCTCCCCAACACCCTCCCTTCTGTTGTAAAGACTTGTGCCAGACATAGAAGGCTGAGTGCAGACTGATTTCTTTCCTCTTTTCCAGAGTATATTCTCTTGCAACTGCACCATAATTCAATTAACATGACATAGGAAGAATCGTTACTTTGTAGCTTGTTTTAACCTATTCGCCAGGAGGCCATGTAGAGGGATAGTGTAATAGGCAACAGTTTTAAAATTCAGTACCTGGTCCAGTATACCTGGTATGTCGTCTAATTTTTATAACAAGCGTGAAAGCAGTTTTTTAAAGATCCTCATGTAATAGACGAAGAAACTGAGCTTTACACTAGTAAAGCAGCGTTTCCAAGGGCACAGAACTAGTTATAAAGGGAACAGGAGATTGGAATCCAGGTTTAACTGAGCTCCATACCTGTAAAGGGGGGAAGCTGCTGTAGGTAAAATGCTGTGGTATTGATGTCTTCATGGTAATTCAACAGAAAATCCTCTGGGAAGGGCTCCAAAGTTAATCTGCTACATTTCACATTTCTTTTTTTTTTTTTTTTTCCTAGAGAAAGAGTGTTTGGTCTCCAAGGATCAATTGAATTAAGTAATGTTCTTAATTCTGAAACATAACCTCATGTTCTCTTATGTAACAATTTTTCCAATCCAGACTTCTATTAATTCCAGACCTATGAATCCACTGGTTGATAAATCCACTCACGTGCCTCCCGGACATGTCAAACTCCATACAAGTAAGCAGCTGAGTACAGTGGTTGAGGGCCACTCACTAGCTGTGTGACGGAGCAATTTCTAACTTCCCGCGCCTCTGTTTCCTCATCAGTAAACTGGGGAATGTATAGAATCTGTCTCACAGACTCGCTACGAGGCTTTGGGAAGTTAATAGCCATCTGTCTCTCTGCCTCTTTCTGCCTCTGGGTGTGTGTGTCTTTACTTATAATCTGTATTATCCACCTGTCTCTCACTCTCTCCCTGGAAGCAGTGGCAGGAACAGAGAGATTGCTATGTGAGTATAATTTTTTGCTTTATTATCTCTCCACTGGCCTTACTAAATTTTTTTCAATGCTAGACTTTTTCTTGGGTTCCTTGTGTGAACTTGCCCAGTGGTCCAAGCCAGAGGATTGGGGCTCAGCTTTTCTTCCTGTTTCCCCTTTATCCCTATGTCCGTTAGTTTACCAAGTTCTATTGATTTTAGCATTAACTATTTCTCGAACCATCTACTTCTCTTCATCGCCAAAGTTACCCCTTCAGTTGGAGATGCAATCTTTTTCACTGTGACTACGTGACTGGCCTTTTTGATGGTCTCTGTGCTTCCATTTTCCCCCGTCAGTTGCATCCTCGTTGAAGAGTCAAAGTCTGACTGTGCGTCTCCTCAGCTGTTACGGTTTCCGGCGTTTCTGAAGGTAAACACCAAAGTCCTGCTGACGATCTTCCTCACTAGAGTTACCTCTTACTGTTCTTTGCTCTCTGAGTTTAGTCTGGTCTTTGCTTTCTTATTGGTGCTTACTTGCTGTTTCCTGTGCCAGGATGTTTTCCCGGAGCATCGTTAACTCCTGTTAATTCTTAAATACTCAGCTCAAACGTCATGACCTTGACTCCATCACTACTTTAGGTTCATAGGTTAAATATTCAAATCACTTTACTTTTCTTTCATAGCATGTAATTGAATAATTAATTAGCTATCTGTGTGCTAGAACGTAAGCTCCATAAAAGTCATCTTGTCACCACTACATGCTTATTACCCAGCAGAGTGCCTTGCACATGGTTGGCATTCAATAAATATTTATTGAATGGCTTTGTTCATTCAGGAACTTAGTAATAGCTGAATAATATGAAAATGCTAGTCGTATTTTTTTTGTTCTTTTTTAAATTAAATTATAGCTACATACATTAATGCAATTATGGGGTATGTGCTGGTTTTATATATAATTTGAAATAATTTCATCAAACTGGTTAACAAAGTCTTCACTGCATTTTCTTAGCTATTGTGTTAAGACATTTATATTCTACATTTAGTAGATTTAGGAAATGCTATTAGTATTACTAAAATGTGCACATCTTTGCAAATATTCATGTAATTATTTTTAAAAAGAAAAAATGGACCTATAATTATGTAACTAGTTTAGGATAAACTAGACATTTAATAGCTACCAACTTTTGCCTTGCTTCTGAAGATTCATCCTTCTTATTTGGAATGTGATTGGCCTTTTTGTGGCAAGAGATTCTAAAATTTAATTTAGTTCATGTAAGAAATAATTTGACACTTTATTAACTTACTCCAGTCAGCTATTAAAGTTGAGCTGCAAAGGCCAGAATTGCCAGTGTTCATTTCTATTTTAATCTGAAAAGGATTAATGGAGCACTATTAGGTGTGAAGCAGTATGCTGGGTGTTATGAGGGGTACAGAGATACTTGAGGCAACAGTCTGAAAGCAGCTTACAAATTAGGACAGGAGACAAGGGAGCCATTGGAATGTCTGAACGCAGTAGATTTGTGGTGGGGCCAGGATTCAGCAAGAAATGTCCCAACCTCACAGCCCTCCCTCCATCCAGATGGTTTGGGGAATGTGAGTGCTTAGAACAAGCCACAGGCTTCAAGTTTTTCCACTTCCCAACCTTCCCTGCTCACTAGAATCATCAGGGGAACTTTAACAAATTAATTCTTGGGGCTGGGTGTGGTGGCTTATACCTGTAATCCTAGCACTTTGGGAGCGGAAGGTGGGAGGATCATTTGAGGAGTTTGAGACCAGCCTGAGCAACATGGTAAGACTCCTGTTCTCTACTAAAAGTAGAAAAAGTATGGAGAATCCTCAAAGAACTAGAAGTTGACCTTCCAATTGATCCTGCAATTCTCTCACTAGATATCTACCCAGAAGAACAAAAATTATTTTACCACAAAGACATTTGTACCAGAATGTTTACTGCAGCTCAGTTCATGATTGTCAAGCTGTGGAAACAACCTAAGTGCCCATCAACCCATGAATGGATCAACAAACTGTGGTATATGTATACCAGGGAATATTATTCAGCCATTAAAAAGATGGAGACTTTACATCTTTTACATTTACCTGGATGGAGTTGAAATATATTCTTCTTAGTAAAGAGTAGCAAGAATGGAAAAATAAATATCCAATGTATGCCATACTAATATGAAATAAATATATAAGCAATTACACGTGAATATGAACAAGAAATCACAAATATAGTCTAGTATGGGGGGAGAGGAGGAGGGAGGGGGAAAGGGAAGTGGGGAGGATGACTGGCAGAAGGAGGGAGGGTGTGTGGCGGGATCTCACCTAAGGTGCACATTGTGGGGGTGTATTACACGCCCCCTGGGGACGGGCTCTTTTACAACTGGAACTTTACCCTGGAAGTGAGAACAATGTAATCTAAAAATTTGTACCCTCATATTAATTTGAAATAAAAAAATACAATAAAAATAGAAAAAGGTCCAGGCATGGTGGTAGGTGCCTGTAGTCCCAGCTACTCAGGAGGCTGAGGCAGAAGGATTGCTTAAGCCCAGGAGTTTGAGATTGCTGTGAGTAATGATTGTGTCACTGAGCTCCAGCCTGGGTGACAGAGTGAGACCCTAAAGAAGAAAAAAAAAAAAAAAAAGAAAATTGATACTTGGGCCCAAGTATCAATTAAATTAGCGATGCCAACAGGGGTATACTGAGCTGGGTATGGCAGCAAGTGCTCACCTAACTTGGGGAAGGCCCCAACTCACTGAGCTAGTTAGGGCCAAGGATACACTTAGTAGTTAAGTAGACACGGTGCCTTAGTTCTTCACTGCTTTCCTTATTCCTTCAAGAAGGCATGTCTTGGATTGTGGAGTCAGGGAGAGCTGCCTGGTGAGGCACGTTTTAAGTGCCAGCCATGGGTAGGGGTGTCTCTGTAATTATGTCGTATAAAAGCTTTAGGAATGATTGTGTGTGTATGTCATTGGTCCTTTAAAAAAATCTGGTCAATTTACAATTTTTTGTTACGAACCAAAGTATGGTAGAAAACACAAACTCAAATTTTAAAAGATGCTGAGAAAAGAATTTGTGACTAAGTTAGCAATTTCCTGTCTTTGAGTGAAATTTAAAACTGTTCTAAGAACATTTGCAACAGAGGTAAGTGTGAGTTTAAAACATCTGTGGTGAGGAAGTCACATCAAAATAAATTTAATTATCACTCAATTATCTATTTCTAGAAGTAGAAGGGATCCTGGGGTTGATTATTTAATTTAAAGTTTGGCCCAGAGAAGTTGGGTTACTTGCTTATATTTTGGGAAAGTTTCTTCTGTACTATCGAAATTTCTAAGGGGAATGGAAATAATGGGACCAGTCCAAAAGAGGTTATTTCAAGATAATCAAGAGATTTTTATGTTTGTATCACATATTACCGTTGTTCTTGGGTAGTATCCAAATGGTTCTAATAAAGACATCTTCTATCTGAAGAGTAAAAATTATTAATATTTTTAGTCCAGCCCATATAAATGTCTAAATATATATCAAGAATCGCAAGTTATCATGAAACTTGATGTTAATACAAATAGTGATAATTTTCAATAACATTTTTCATTTCTACTCCCCAGACCTTGTCTCTTCCCAGCTTTCTCCCCTTTACTTACCCAGAATTTATGATTCTGGATAAGAAGTGATAAATTGGTATCACTGGCATAACTACATTAAATAATTATTTCTAAAGATGGTTCATGAAAAAGTTTATAAAGACCTGGAACTTTGCTGTTAATACCTGACTATGTACCCACTGGAAATTATGAAAGGTTTGTTTCCAAAATATACTGAGGAAAAAAACATCAACCACTTGCAGATAAAAATACGTCCAGCAGAACACAAGCAGATTATTTTTTAGATCTGTTCAAAGTTAACGGTAAGACCAATTATTATATAATATAGTTAAAAATAAAAGGGAGTCATTCCAAGATCTACAAGGATGAATGGATGCAAATCATAATGCTGCGGTATCCTGGCTAAAACATCTGTGGACTCCCAGGCTGCGGTGCCTCGTTCAGAGTTACCGTTCAGTGTCTGTGTGTGGCCACATTTAGGCATGAAATGATGGAAGAGTCTTCAGCTTTGGTAGCTTCATCTTCTCATGAAATCATCATTTCTTCCTACCTTCCCTGGGCACATGGTGGCCTTTACAATGATCGGGAATTGCCTTCTGCTGATGCCACTGCAGCTCAGTCTTCATAGGGTCCCCGGACATGAGACTGGCAATCTGGTTTAGGTTTATTTCCCAATAGATTGACAAGCACCTCTGTGTTTATTTTATCTCCTCCAAGGCTGAGCGCCCACTTTCCTTGTTTCCCTTTCCTGTTCTTTTCTTGATATATTTTTAGTAACTCCAACTCTTTTGCACATTTATACAGGAGGTGAAAACTTTTGATGCCATCTTCTGAAATATGCACACACACAAACGTATGCATTCACACAACCCCGTATTGCATGCCTCACTAGTCCTCATAATGTATGATGCTTTGGATTGAATTATTCCATATTTTGTAACTGCTTTGGCTATATTTGATTAATCATTAATCATTACTGTACATAAGTCAAGGCATCAGTGGACATTACATTCTTTTATTTCTTATGCTGATCCTACCAAGTTTTATCAATTTAACAATAAAATGTATGACATTGTTTATAAGGACTAGAAGGAAAATATATTTTAGAAGTATTTTCTTTTACCTTGGTTAATTTGCTAAAAATCTCGTTGAATTACCAATTTGGCAACTTTACCAAGTGTTTCTTTTACCTTTTTAGAGACAGGGTTTTGCTCTATCGCCCAGGCTGGCATGCAGTGACATGATCATTAACTGCAGAGTCTAATTCCTAGACTCAAGTGATCCTGCACACTCTCCCAAGTAGCTGAGTCTTATAGTGGCTTGGGCCACCACTCCGGACTAATGGTTTTTATTTTTTGCAAAGACAAGGCTTTACTATGTTGCTGAGGCTGGTCTTAAACACCTGGCCTCAAGTGATCCTCCTGCTTCAGCTTCCCAAAATTCTGAGATTATAGCCATGAGCCACCTTGCCCGGCCCGAGAGTTTCAATTTACCAAAAATATGTGTCTTTTAATTGTTCATAAATTTTATAGCAATTTATATTGCATAGGATGGTTTATCATCCACTGAAATAGCTGAGCTTAAGTGTTTGGGGGTCAGCTTAGCTGTGAACCCACTAGACTAAAGTGGTTGTATTGCTGCTGTAACAAATTATCTCAATCTTAGTGAAATGTCATTTAAATAGTTAGAAGAAAAAAGCATTTCGTAAGGTGATAATATCAAGAAGTTGGCAAATAAATTTAGTTTTTAATTTAGTTATTTACTTAATTTATTTTCAGTGAACTGGCTTTAGAACACTTGATTTTTGGCATATCGACCTGCTTCCTTTCAAATACATGATACCGTGTGAATTTTGCAGTGATTTTGATTCATTATTCTGCAATGATTCTGAATAACTGTTCGTTCTGTAGTGGTAAGTGGGTGGAATATGTATCCTGCTTTTTAATGCGAATGATTCTAAGCGCTGTGAATCATATGAAAAGGCACACGTGTTATCAGTTTGTCCCCAAATGGTGACATGAAATTACATGATTTGGCTGAAGTGACATTTGCTAGACTTTTCCATTGTTAAATGACTTTTTTTTTTTTCTCTTTGCAATTTATAGCGATCTATGTGGGAGATACTTTGAGAACGTGTGATTATCCTGTATCTCAAAATTTCACCCAATGGTTTTAGCAACCATCGATGACTCCTGCTTGAATCAATTATCACACTGGTGATTGCATAAAGGTTCTCTAATTTTAACATTCCTTCTACATTTATTAACTGGCATGCTTTTGTAAAAATGTTCTCTCCCACACATTTTCTTTAGTATCACTTCAGATGCATGGATTCTTTTTAAAATATATATACAAGGTGACCACGAAGTTCATGTGCAATTTAAAATAGACAACTGTTTTGCATTGCACACACACTTCATGGCCACTCTGTATAATTTACTGTTATCATTATTCTTTCATATGCTCAAGTCATTCCAAAGTTGGCTTTAAGATAGCTCTTGTATCTTTCTGCTCTGTTTCCATCATTCTTTGAGCTTCTCTGTGTTTTATGAGGCAACAAAATGCTCCAGGCTCATCTTGTACTTCTCTACTTAGAACCACTAATTTTTTGAAGAAGGCTGATTGTGGAATGGTATTCAAAACAAAAATCTGAAATGACATGTTTTCTTTGCATGTCCTGTTACGTCTAGGCCCTTACAGAGGTCAGAGCTAGAAATATATCAAAATTAGAAAAATGAGTTCATGTTTTAGACCAGACAACACAGGGGTTTTCCTTACCTTCCTCTAGTCCATATTTGCATGGTATTTCTCCTTTGTAAAAGGGAACTCTGGTTTCCCTTTGTTCTAATTTGCTTTGTCATGCAATTTGAAGTTCACAGGATCTTATTTTATCTCATCTCTGGGTTCTGCTATAAACACACATTGTGAGAAACTTTGCTAGTCTTGTTTATCCATGTGATTTTTTTCTGGAAGGATGTTTAGAGAGGTGGATTAAGAAGATTTCATTATTTTATGGGGACACAGAACAGTATACACTGGCTTTTAAAGCTTTAAGAACTTGAATTGACCCACATCTCTTCAATTTATATTTCATTATTGGCTGGAGTAACACCCGAATGGCCACATCCAGGTTCAAAGGATGACAGAGAAATGCAAGTGCCTGGGATAAATGGAATGGCGTCCATGATGGCCACATGGAGCTGAACGGCTAGAAATGCTTACCCAGTGCATAAGCACTGAATTGTCATTGGGGATTTACTTTCTCAAACTTGGTCCCCAAGGAAACAAAGCCTGAGGCAAAAGCTTAGTTTTTTGATTTTTTTTTTTAAATCAGGGAAATCAGTGAAATTTTGTATTAGGCAATGCAAAATTTGTTATTAGTGAAATTTTTTTATTAGGGAGTGCAGTACCAGGAAATATGGCGTGTGTGCAAAGGAGAATGAGACTGGAAGGAGTGAGAGCCAATGAGGATTTACTCTGCGCTGGCCTTGGTATCACCTGGCATCACTCAGTCTTGACAGGCCTTCTTCTAAGAGGCTGTGTTAAGCTTCTGCTTCCCTGGATGGACCATTTCAGGAAGAAGAATTTATCCTTGAACTCTCATCTCCCGTTGCTCAAAGGATTCCTCCATAAAGTGTCAGCTTCTCTGAACTTGGCTGTGTTTTTGCACATTCTGAGCAAGTAAGGCAGGGAAGTGCACTCATTGGACAAAGGTCCCAGAGGCAAATGAGGCTGAGAATACTTGGGGTGGCACGTGAGAAGTGTCTGACAGAATTTTTTCACTTTTGATTCTTAGCTGCCATCTTATTACCATCTATAAACAGAAACAATAATAATTATGGGTGACTTTAAGATATATGTGATAGAATACATCATGTGTTCTCTAAAACAAGACGTTTTCAGATTCAGCTTTTTTCATTAATGACATTTATTATTTTTCACTAATGGCATGAATTATTTAATTAATTCAGTTTTAAGATCTTGGAGTAATCTTTGACCCTCACTTCTTTTTACTCCACAGTCCTAGTTAGAAGCCTCGTCCTATAGAAACTAATACCACAATGGTTCTTGAATTTCTTGCTCATTTCTTTCCCAGTACTATCACTGTAACTCAGGCTTTGAGAGCATTTTGCCTGAAATAGCCACCTGATGTTTTCTGTACCTCCCGCCTCTCCTTTCTCTTGCCAGAATAATCTTCCTAAAGCATCTGATCCTATTTTTTCTTCTTCAAAACATCATTTGCTTCCAAGAGTCTACTAAATTAAATTTAACCTTCTTTTCCTAAGACCCGAAACAATCCACAAATTAATTAAACCTGCCTTTTCTATCTAGTTCTATTTTATTAGCATCCATGTACCCACTTGCCGCCAAATTGGATTTTACAGGTTTCCTTGGACACATGCTGTGCTTTCCTACCTTTAGTCCTTGCTCATATTTTCCCACACACTTAAATGCCTTTCCTGCTGCTTCCCCCTCCAAATATTCTTCTTTCTTCCAAGCACATCTTTAAAACTCCTTTGAGGAAGCCTGGGAAGTACCATCACGCCTGTTGTTTCATCTCTGCAGTGGTGAATCTCTTGTCTGGGTGATCTTCCAATCTCATAGGCTTTTTTAAACTTTCCCTTAAGGGGGTGGGGCAACAATACAGCTTCTCCGTTACTGGAGCTGTAGGAACACCCCAAGTTGCTGTCTAGTTTAGGAGCCTGGCAGGCTCAGATGAGGGAAATTGGAGGGAATTATGCTGCAAAAACACCCAGGTTTTGTACTCCCGGATTTAGCTCCATGGTCACACTAGTCTGTAGAAAGGTCTTTTTCAGCTGTTATCAGTCGTGAGGCGTGAATGAGACAGATGCTGAATGATTTTTCAAACTCGGTAAACTACTGTGTTTGCTGATTTGGACAATTCAGCAGAGACAGGAGGAGGCCAGAAAGCTTATAATGACTTCTTCTCTTCCCTGATGGATCAGGAAGGTGAAGGTGACAATCAGTCTCATGTGCTCAACGTGTTTAATTATAAACAAACTCCAAATTCAGTATACTCACGAAATACAGTCAACAAGAGCTCGGGCAGTAAGTCTCTCCCCCAGTCATTTGACCTCGTTATCTCTTAGATTAATATGAAATATGGTGTAATTGACACCATTTCAAACACGTAGATATCATTTGCTTTATTTAGGCGGAGTTATTTTTACTAATTACAGAATTGGGAAGAAATGACACTAATTGCCTATTAGCTAACATTTGGTACTAGTGGGAACATATTTTTGTAGGAAAAGACAACGGCTAAAAATAGTAACCTGGAAAAGTCATTTTTTTCAGGCAGATTTTGACTGGGGAGAAGTCCTAAACCTCTTGTCTTAAGAAGGATTTAATCTTAGCTCTGATTTTTCTTTGTCATCTTAAGAAAAGGAGAAAGATTCCCCTTTGATATTGATATTGGATATCAAGCAAGTTTTTTGGATTCAAAGTAAATAGAATTTTATTTATTGAGAAGAGGAGGAAGCTGGTTAATTTTGGCCCATTTCCTTGGAATCACAATTTCCTATCTGATGAGAATTTGAGGAGTGTGATTGTTTATGCTCTAGAAAAGACAGTGGGAAGAGGCGAGGAAACAGCACTGAGGGCCTGACCTTTTAACCCAGCTGACAGCCTGAATCTGGGGTTTCAGAATGAGGGTGCAGGGCGTGGGGAGCGTATCTTCCTAAGGCAAATGAAATAGGATTCTGAGTTCTGTGCAGAATGTGGGACTTTCTCCTTTCTCTTTCCCGCCCCTTTAAATTTAATTTTTAATTAAAATCATAGCTGTATACATTCATGGGGTACAATGTGATGATGATTTAATGTACAATATGGGATGCTTAAATCAAACTATCTTTTTAACCTGTTCTCTCAATCACTTACTCACAAGACGCATGGGACAGCTCGCTAGCTGGTTTCTCTGCCACCAGATTAACCTGGCTTCATTTTCCCCTGTAGTCTGCTGTTAAGGTTACAACTACAATGGTGGGGTTGTCCATTTACCTACTAATACAGTACCGGCCAGTAATAGACTAATAAAAACATTTAAAAATTACTAAATAAACGAATTTTCAAAAATAGCAAATTCAAGCGATGTCACCTCTTCTGTTTGTAAGCCTTTGCTGTCCTGCTTTCAGTAATAGGAAGACGTCTCACACCCCAAACTCGACCCTGTGGTGGTCTCTTCCTGTGCCTCCCTCTCTATCCCCTGTTCAAGTCCTTTCTTGAGATGGCACACTCAAGCTGAAATAGTGAACTCCATGTAGGTGAAAACTACATCTTTTTTACCTCTGTACTTTCAACTCTATACATTCTCTTGCACATGGTTGATATTCATTGTGTTTTTCTATTTAAAATTGCTATTTAGTGAACAAGATGATGTTCACTCTATTCCCATGATGCAGTTCAATTCAAGGAATATCTACTGAATGCCTATTATGTGTCCAAAAACTCCCTAAGAGTCACAATTTTGTACAATTCTTTTTCCATTTGTCTTTAGAGACCGAGGTTGATTTTTTTTTCTTTTGAAGCAATACTTCAATTCTTTTGATCTTGTTAAATGAGGCTCTTGACTTTTTTTTTTTAGAGGCAGAGTTTTGCTTTTTCACCCTCTGTAAAGTGCTGTACTGTCACAGCTCACAGCAACCTCCAGCTCTTGGGCTTAGGTGATTCTCTTGAGGCTCTTAAGTTTTTACCCTGGGTTTTTTTTGTTTTTGTTTTTGTTTTTTTGGGTTTTTTTTTTTTTGAGCAACAGTTTGAAAATGCTAGTTTTCTTTGGTCTTGTCTCTTTAGCTTGATTATCTCACCACCACATTTGGTCAGTTATAGGATGGGATAGCTATGGTGACAGATTTTTTTTTTTCTAATTTACTTTTTACTAACACATTTTTAAGGTAGTGTAAAAAAGACGTGGGCCATGTTATACCAAAGCAACTGCAAGACTTAGTGACATAATGACAATATATACAATTTATTTAGTATCTCTAAATATGCCGTGTGGTATGCTAAATCCTAGTTGGGTAATTTTATTTAATCTTTGCCACAATCTTGTGAATGAGAGCATAAGGGATTTAGAAAACTTAATTATTTTCCTAATGTCACCCAGTTAGTAGGCAGCAACACAGGAGGCACTTGAACTCAACTCTTTCTGATTCTACAGCACAAGTATCACTCTACTGACAGTGTTTCTTATACTTGGATAATGTACTATACTATAATATGTCCTTAGGATCTGCTCCCCCCTGGAGATTTCTCAAAACATCTCAGTTTGCGAAACTCTAATTTAAGAAACTTAAGTTTTCTTCTAGGACAATGTCCTTGATAATGGGGTAAAATGACTTTTTAGAAGATTCCATCAACATAAAAACCAACTTTTTATTGTAACACTATTCACGATAGCCAAGATATGGAATCAACGTAAGTGTCCCTCAGTGGGTGAATGGATAAAGAAACTGTGGTAGATATACCTGATGGAATATTATATAGTCACAAAGGAATGAAATCCTGCCTTTTGAAATGATGTGGATGGAACTGGAGAACATTATGCTAAGGGCAATAAACCCAGCACAGGAAGACAGATCTCTTATTCTCTCACGCATATGTGGGAGCTAAGTATTAGAAACAATTAATCTCATGGAGACAGAGAGTAGAACTTTGGTTACAAAAGTCTGGAAAGGGTAATGGGGAGGTGGGATAAAGTGGGGATGCTTAATGGATGCAAAAATGTAGTTACGTAGAATGAACAAGATTTGTTAACACAGCCAAGTGACTATAATCAACAAGTTGGGGTACACTTTAAAATAACGAGAAGAATGGAATTGGAATGTTCCTAACACAAAGAAATGATAAATGCTTGAGGTGTTGGACACCTCCATTATTCTGATTTGATTAATTCACATTCCTATATCAAAACATCCATGTACCCTGTGAAGATGTACAACTATTATGTACCCATAATATTTTAATTTTAATTTTAATAAAAATTAAAATATTAAAAAAAGAGCAACCTCCCAAACCTGAAAAAAATCTCACATCTTCAAGAATTTGTCTGCAGACTTGGGTCCTTAGGCAGTGGTAGAACCAAAAAACTATTTGGGGTTTGCTTGTGTACCCCACAATTCCCACTCTGCACCCACACAGTGGTGCATGCTCCAGAGTCTGCCTTTAGGACCAAGACCCTCATTCCTCAAAAGGCCAGAAGTGTTGTCTGTTGAGGGTTCACAGTTGACAGCAAGTTCACGTCCCCTTTATATTTCCTATGACTAGCTGATTGGGATGAGGTGGGAAGTGGGGGGTGGAGTAGAAGCCCAGTTGCTTCAGTTCAGCTCAGGGCTGAGGGAACATTCCAGCTTCAGAGAACCCTGTGAGATGGGCTGAAGCCTCTGTTGCAACTGCATGTAAGCCCAGCCTCACCCTGTACCCTGTGCTGCTTTCTGCATTCTCTTACAAGTGTTGTTGCTGAGAACACTGCACAGCCAACCACAGGTATGCACAAATCTGGCTCAAAAACCATCTTGGTGAAACACTTGATATGAAAAAACAGAGTGATTTCTATGGGTATGTAGCTTAAGACAAGACCACTAGGGTACCTTTCAAGTGCACTTTTGCCCCTTAAGCTCCTCCTGCAGATATTCTGGGGAAAACCTTTTGGCTCTAATACACTGCAAGGGTAGCAATTGAATATCTGCAAAAACCTCTGCACCCTCAGAAACCATGTTGTAGAGAGAGCAGGACGTACTGTCAGCAACCAAAGAGCTAATTAAATATGGGTGATATTGAGAAAGGCAAGAAGATTTTTGTTCAGAAGTGTGCCCAGTGCCATACTGTGGAAAAAGGAGGCAAGCACAAGACTGGGCCAAATCTCCATGGTCTCT
>CAUYPK010113545.1:0-22998 GCA_963574355.1 Loris lydekkerianus
GAGCTGGAACATATTCTTCTTAGTAAAGTATCTCAAGAATAGAAGAAAAAGTACCCAATGTACTCAGCCCTACTATGAAACTAATTTAGGGCTTTCACATGAAAGCTATAACCCAGTTACAACCTAAGAATAGGGGAAAGGGGGAAAGGGTGGGGAGGGAGGGAGGAGGTGGGATTGATAGGATTACACCTGCGGTGCATCTTACAAGGGTATATGTAAAACTTAGTAAATGTAGAATGTAAATATCTTAGCAAAATAACTAAGAAAATACCAGGAAGGCTATGTTAACTAGTGTGATGAAAATATGTCAAACAGTCTATGAACCAAGTGTATGGTGCCCCACAATCATATTAATGTACACAGCTATGATTTAATAAAAAAAAAATCTCTCTTAATCCTCTTTAGCTATTTTTCACCTAATATTGTCAATTATTCCAACCAAAACTTCATTGCGTTCTTCATTTTCTTTCCACTTCTCTGTAACCATCATTAGTGCCATAATATTCCAAATGGTATCCCCAATTTTAGCCTTTTTTTCTCCCTACCCTCCTCCACTCTACACATGTCGCCAAACTAATTTCTTAAACTATCATTGTCATCAGAAAAGAATGAAGTGTGACAATGCGTAGCCTTTAAGGAGAAGGAGAAAAGTTAAGGGTGATAGGATAACTATTTTTAAGCAGTTGAAGACTACGCTTTATTTTGTGTAAATTAAACACAGCAGATAGACTCTTCACCATAGGACACCTCATCTATATTTTTACAGGATTAACTAGTACTGGTGCTCATCCACTTCAGTTACCATTTGTTTGGGATGGGATGGAGAAGTTAATTTTTTAAAAATAATTTAATCCTGATATGAAGAAGTAATTTTTATCAATTAAAGCCATTTTAAATCCAATGGAGTAGCTGGCCTATCACATTGTGATTCCCCCACTAAGGCGCCCAACCAAAGACTAAATGACCACCTGCCAGAGGTATTATAATGCCAAGAGTTTGGATTTAATTAGCTCCAATATTAATCCCTCTTACAACTTCTGGGTTTTTTAATTCTATAATGAATCTCTGTTCAAGGCCGAAATGGCTCTCAAATTCATAACTCGCTCTTCATCTAACTTTGCATCAACACTTCCCAGAATGAAACCTCATTCCAGGCTACACCAAGCTTATCTCCCTGACTGTCCACCTTTGTTCAGGTTGGTGGACCCAGAGAGAATCCCTGTCTCCAAACCCTAACCCACGTCAAATCATCTTCTTGCTTCAGTAATGTAAATCCTCTAGGATTCCACCAGAATACATACAAGCACACTTTGTGTTCTTTCTCCTTCACATAAGTCTGAATTTATTCATGAAGCCTGCCTTGGAGAAAATACTTTATAGTGAATTTTTTTTTTCTATACACCTATTATATGGGCTCTTAACCTTGGTGTCATTAATAAACTTAAGAGTTTCCCCGAAATTATATTCAAATTCTTATGTGCAAATGTTTATGTGCAATTTTCTAGTGGATGTAATTATCTTTGTATTTCATTAGCACCTCAATGAGATCTTTGTACCCAGAAAGGTTAAGAAAAATTTTGTTGGAATTTTTTAGGCATCTCTCAAAGTTTAGCACTCAGCCATTCTCTTTCGTATTTTTTCACTAATATTCTCTCCTAAATTGTAAAGCTCTTGAGGATACAGACTATTACTTTTTCCTTTTTTCTTTATTTGAGTTCATATCTTTATTACGAATGAAGGAAGGAATGAATATTATATCCAATACTAGAGTTTTCAGTTACCTCGAGGAGTTCTTTCGATATTGTAGATGGAACCTTGCAACAGACCTATTGCTTACTCTCCCACCATTTATATACTGAAATCCTAACTCCCAAGATGATGATATCAACCAGTGAGGCTGTTGGGAGGTGACCAGGAAATAAGGGTAGAGCCTTCATGAATGAGATTTGTACCCTCATAAAGGAGACCCCTGCCCCTTCCACTGTGTGAGGCTGCCGTCTAAGAGGAGGCAGAACCTAACCAGACACCAAATCTGCCAGGACCTTAACCTTGTACTTATCATTCTCTAAAACTTTCGTTTTTTTTGTTTTTATTTTTTGCAGTTTTGGCTGGGGCTGGGTTTGAACCCAACACCTCTGGTATTTGGGGCCGGCGCCCTACTCCTTCGAGCCACAGATGCTGCCCCCTGTCCTTTTTTTTTTTTTTTTTTTCATTCTCTAAAACTTTTAAGAGGTGAATTTCTGTTTTTTATACCCATAAGCCACTCAGTCTATGGTATTTTATTATAGCAGCCTGAACAGACAGAGACAGATGTGGAATTGTCAAAATCATCGCTAGGTAGTCACCTCCTAACATACTGTAAGATATAAAATATATCGTTGTGTTTTATCAAATTTGTCTGCCACAAATTATCTGTTTGAGATATTTTCTGTGCTAGAAGGAGCTAAATGTATTTAATTTCCTGGTGCTCATAAGAAAGCGTCTTTGATGTGCTGCTATGCATCTTATATCTGCCCCGTGCTCATTAGGCAGTGAATGACCTGGACAGGGACGTGTGTGAGGAAGCCACAGAGGGCCCGTGACCCCACACCAAGGTCACAGAAACACCACCTGTATGTCAGGCTGCACCGTAAAAGAAAGTCATCTCACCACACACAGCTGGCAGAGCTGGGACACCTTACACCACCCTGGACCCCTTCTACTCTCTCATTTATTAGTTCAAATAAAAATGAAAATGGTGAAAAATAATTTGGGCCTCCAATCTCATTTACATGCTGAATGGAAGAACAGTTGCAATGTTATCCTTAGAGAACCTGGGAGAGTTCTGCCCTCCTATTAGTTTTATCATGATTGTGGAAGATGAACTGAATGTAAATGGGGCCTTCACGTGGTCAGCACAGCTCTGTGCTAAGTACACCATCCAGGGTTTAGAGTGTGCTCTCTTCACTGTGCCCATGTGAGGCAGTGGACTCATTTTACAGCAATTCTTTAACAATGGTGTCTGTAGGTTAACAAGGGAGAGAATGGCTAACTTTTGTTAAATGCTTTTTCTAATATTAACATTCCTTGAGCACCAGCGATGAACTAGAAACTGTATTGCTTATAGACATGTTCTTGTTCTCAGTTGCTGCACTATTTGGTCAACAGTGGAATGGTAAAGCACGCAGCACACTCACAATCAGAATTATATACAAAGACACAGACCTGGTTAAGCCCCGAGTACTCTCAGAGAACAGTAACCTCGCTAACATCAAAGTGCGCGTGTTTGAATGCTGAACCTATCATCTTATTTTCAGCATCTGGTCCTGGCTTTGCAGAGACTAAATTTTTCAATGCAATAGGTGCTTTTTAAAAATTAGATTAATGTGAGGGTACAAACGATTAGGTGACAATGTTTGTGTTTGTTAAGTAGAGTTCCTGTAGTGCATCCCGCACCCAGAAGGCGTGCCATTCATCCTTATATTGTGCCCAGAAAGTGCTTATTGATGATGAACTCAAGTCTTGCCCATTATTAGTTTATTACACTAATAAACTTTGTGTTATGCTTCCTTATGCATTATATCTTCTAAATTTGCCAACTCTCATTTGAGCTAGGGATTAGAGCAGATGAGAATTCTTAGGCCCATTAACACAAAGTGACTTGCCAGGATTGTACTGCCAGTAAATGACAGAAATGAAATTTCAAATTACCATATATACTCGAGTATAAGCCGAGTTTTTTCAGCACAAAATTTGTGCCAAGTTCGGGTTTTTCAGCACAAATTTTGTGCCGAAAAAAACTCGGCTTATACTCGAGTATATATGGTAGGTCTTATGTGTCCTTATATATGTTTTGAACCCTTGTATAAGCAAGTGGCCGATTTTGTTGTTGGAAATATAAAAGCATAAAATTGGCTCATAAATTATGACTCCTCTCAAGAATCTTAGAATTTAATAGGAGTAGGGGAAATTAGGCATGACCATAAATATCCATGATACTGGAAAATGTGGAAAAAATGACATATGAGCTATTCAAGCCAGGTGTCCCGTGTGTTCAGGAGAAGTTAGCAGTGTGTAGCAAAGGCTTCCTGGAGTAGGTAGAAGATAAACTGGACAACGTTAGTTAATACATAGACAAACAGAATGGAAGTATAAAAACACCTAAAATGGTAGAAATCTCAGAAGAATAACAGCATTTCGTCAGCTACTGTGAAAAGATGTTAAAAAAAAATATATATATATATAAGGGATAATCTCTGCACTCAAGGACCTTACGATTAAATTAGGTAGAAAAGAACTATGCATTTAAAATAACTGCAGAACAATCCAGACCCGTGTTTTTCAACCTTTTTTTATCTCACTGCACACTTGAACCAATAGTTAAACCTCCGTGACATGTTTAAATTATGTCGTAAAAAAAAAATGGAGTAAAATAAAGAATATACTTATTGTGTCTTGAACTTCTTTTGAAAATAATTTAATTAATGATATTTAAAAATTTTCATGGCACACCTGAGTTCCTCTCCTGGCATGTGGGTTGAAAATTGCTGATCCATCTAGCAATTGATTGGTGAGCTCTGTAGGACAGGCAGTAGAACAGTGATGATGCTCAGGAAACAGTCTTAAGTTTGTCCACCAAGAGAAAAGAAATGAAGCGCATATCACGTATTACCAAAGGCAAAGGGAACAGCGCATGAAAAACTTAAAGTACTTTGGGGATTATTTGTTTGCGTATTTATTGAGTTTCAGTGAACTCAGTGTACACGGGGCTAGGTTTACATTTACAAGTCCCAGAGACAGTAATAAAAGTGTGAATGAAGAAAAAAGACCCAGGCAATTAAGGCAACAGGTGGACCTAAAAAAGAGGAGCCACGCCTTTGAGCTGAAGAGGGGGCAGAGCTCCACCGCGGGCTGTGTGTTGCTTGTCCATCTCACCTAACCTCTGGTTCTCAGCGTTAGCATCCGGCGAATGGGGCTAATAACGCCCCCTGTGCCTCAATTTCACATCTATAGTGAGAATCTCATAAAGCTTATTGATTTCATCAATCCAGTGTCAAATAAACGTGAAGCACTTGTCACACCACTGACGCCATGTCAGATGCTAATTAGAAATACAGAGACAATGGAACACTTCTACCTCTGCCCCCACAGTCTAGCCAGACCTTACAATAAATCCAGTCATTAATTTAACCAATATTTTTTGAGAATCTACTAGATTCTAAGCACCATGCTTCTCCCTGAGGGTGCTTAGTTCAAAGAGACAGATTTACAAGAAAAAATAGCTATACATCTTTCTGACTTTGGATTATAGTAATTTCTTAGATCTAATTCCTAAAATATAAGCATAAGATTCAACACCTAAAGCACAAGATAAATAAAGTGGACATCATGCAAGTTGCAAACTCTTGTTTGTCCAAGGAGTCTATCCTAAAAATGAAAAGACAATCCAAAGAATGGGAGAAAATATTTGAAAAACATATATCTGACAGGGATCTCATATGCAAATATTATTATCTTATAATCTATCATACATTATATATGTAATATTATAATATTATCTGATGATTTAAAAATAAAATGAAAAATAACCCAATTTTAAATGGACAAAGAATGTGAATAGACATTTCTGTACAGAACAGAAAATATACAAATGGCCAAAAGCATGTGAAAAAATTCTCAATATCATTATGCGTTACTCCAATGCAAATCAACATTTGAATGAGATGATGCTTTACACCCATTAGAAAGAAATAATCAAAATAATGGACAATAAAAATTGTTACCAAAGGTATAGGGTAGCTTAGTCCATTTGGAGTGCTATAACAAAATGACACAGATTAGCTATTTAATAAACAAGAGGAATCGACTTCTCCCAGTTCTGGAGGTGGAGACATCTACCAGCAGATCCAGTGTCTGAGGAGGGCTCATGTTCCCATAGATGTCATCATCTCCCTTTGTTCTCATGTGGTGGGAGGCACAAGGCAGCTCCCCGGAACCTCTTTCATAAGGGCATGGATCCCATCCATGAGAACTCTGCCCTGGTGACCTAATCACCTCCTAATATCACACGGGCGTTCAGGTGTCAACCCATGAATGTGGGGGGCACACAAACATTCATACCATCTCATGGAGAAATTGGAACCGTCATACATTGCTGGTGGTAATGTAAAAATGATGTAGCTGTTTATGAAAACAGCTTGATAGTTTCTCAAAAAGTTAAATAGAGAGTTATATGACCCAGCAATTTCATTCCTGGGTATGTTCCCAACAGAATTGAAAACATATATTCCCACAAAAAATGTTCAAAATGAATGTTATTAGCATTATTTTTCTTAATAACAAAATAAATGGAAAGAAATAAGTGCCCACCAATTGATACATGGATAAATAAAATATGAAAAATTATTCAGCCATTAAAAGGAATGACATAATGGTACATGCCACAGTACGATGACCTTGAAAACATCATGCTGAGTGAAAGAGGGAGTCACAAAAAGCCAAATACTATATGATTCCTTTACATGAAATGTTCAAAATGTCAAATTCATAGGGGATAAAAGTAGAATCGCAGCTGCCGAGGAGAGGGAGGGAGGGACGCACGGTGACTGTTATGGGCAGGGATTCCTTCCTGTGGTGGTGAATTGCTCTGGAATTACACAGTGATGAGTTTTGCACCATGAGACGAATATGCTAAAGTATACATTTTTAAAGGGTTTATGTTATACCCGTTATTATTTCTCATTATTTCTCAATTTTAAAACAAAATGGCCATGTGCCCAGATATGGGAGTGGTAGAGGGACTGTGGCTTCCCCTTCACGGCTCTCCTGAGAGGTAAATCCTCGCAGCAGTGGCTGCCCAGGCCCGTCTGGTCTCTATCTCGGACGACACGCCTTCCCCCTTGTCCAAATCTATTTTTTTCCCCTAACTCTCTTAAATGCATTTCTCTATCTCTGTGCACAGTTCTCTCTTGGTGATGCTTCATGTGCTGAGATGTCTCAGCAGCACACCAGGACCAACCCACATGGACCCAACCCACATGGGCCCAACCCACTGGGCCCAACCCACCAGGACCAACCCACATGGGCACAACCCACTGGGCCCAATCCAAAAGGCCCAACCTACATGGGCCCAATCCACAAGGCCCAACCCACGGAGTCCAACCCACATGGGCCCAACACACTGGGCCCAACCTACATGGGCCCAACCTACATGGGCCCAACCCACCAGGACCAACCCACATGAGTCCAACCCACTGGGTCCAATCCAGCAGGCCCAACCTCCATGGGCACAACCTCCATGGGCCCAATCCACAAGGACCAACCTCCATTGGCCCAACCTATACGGGCCCTATCCACCAGGTCCAACCCACATGGTCCCAACCCACCAGGCCTAACCCACCGGGCGCACACACTGACCAGCTGTCTGTCATGCAGCGTGATGACTGAACTGAGTTTAAAGAAACAAGAACCAACACAGAGTAAGCAGTGGCTGGCTGCCTTTGGAACTTGGTCAAACGTAGGGTCTTAGAGCTGAAAAATAATCTTAGAGGATCTGTAGTGAAGTATTTACTGACTTACTTCAGAGTCCTGTAAAAAGAGTGGAGCCTGGCTGAAAGTCCACGCCATGGCAGCATGGGTCTTCTGCCCGCCATATTCATCCCCGTAGCCTACAACAGTGCCCAGCACTTACTGGACTCTAGTATTTGCTGAATGAATGCAGGGTCCGTGCTGCTTTTCATCACGCCGGACTCCTTGGTGGGACGTGTCCAGGCCTGTCTTGTTTTACCACTTACCATACACTCAGTCATTGCTTATGACCAAAGGGCTATTGTGTGGCAAATGTTGGTCACTGCTGCTCATTCATTTGACCAGTTTTTATTATTCAGTTCAGGTTAGTTTGAGATATTAGTTAAGTACCTAGTAAGAACTGTGATAGAGTGAGCACACTCTGTCACTCAGCTACGGTTCAGTCGTGCACTCTCAGCTCACTGCAGTCTCTGACTCCTGGGCTGAGTGATCCTCCTGCCTCACTCCCCAGTAGCTAGGACTACAGACACATGCCACCCCATCCCTCTCCAGATAATTTGTTTTACTTTATTTTTGTAGAAACGGGGTCTCACTGCATTGTCCAGCCTTCTCTTTCTCTTTTAACAGAGGTCTTAAGCTCCAAAATCTTACGATCACATGAGCCTATTAGACAGCAAGTACTTGATGGCTTTGGAAGTGCCGTAAGTACCTATAGCAGGGTAAAGGAGAAATAGATTTGGATTAAGATCTTTATTGAAACAATTTTATGTAAACCATGAAGGATAATTAAACTTTGCATAGGGAGTACATAATATTCCTTGCATGGAAAAGTGCCTAGGCAAAGATTTAAAACCCAAAATGAACAGAGTGCTTAGAGTGGAAAGTTTGTAGTTGGGAACATTGAGAAAATGTTGAGTAAGGGCATGATGTGATAAAACTAGGGTTTTAAGACTATTTGTTTTTTGTTGGTCATGGAAGCTTGCAAAAAGATACCCAGGTGCTATAGTGTTAAAATAGATAAAATTGATCCGAACCAGGGTTATTGTGTTAGCAGTAAGAAAGGAAAAAAGGAATAAATTATATGTAGATGGGAAAATCACAGAATATGGCAGCAGATTTCATGTTGGCAAGAGAAGGGAATCAATCCAGTGACAGACTTCGAACCTATTTGCTTGCAGATGCGAAAGCTGTAAATGGGAGAAAGTCAGAGTTCCTTCCAATCAAGGAGAGTGCAACGCAATGAGAAGAGGTGGGAATCGCTGTTTGCATCACTTTGTCCGACTTGCAGGGGAGACATTTACCATTTAATATAATTACACATGGGTGAGTTGTGTCACACATAATCTGTGTTCAAGTTTAGCCCGTGCAGTCAGTGTCCCGTGACTCCGTTTCCCACTATGTGAAGTGGGGATGCTGTCCTACCCAGCTGGCAGGCACCCAGGAGGCAGAGAGAGATTAGAGAGAGATTCTGGAGAAAAATCACCTTACTTCTAAGTAAAGGAGATCAATAGTGGTGGAGAAAAACAGAGAAAAATGAAAAACAAAATAGTACTTCTGGAGCACAATGGCATTTACGAGCCAAGGATTGTCCTGAGTATTTTCTATGCCAGCAACTCATTTAATCCTCCTAACAACCATTTGAGTTAGTGCTATTACTACCTCCATTTTTCAGACAAGAAAACTAAGGCCCAGAGTGGTAAAGATACGTGCCCAAGGTTATACTGAACGTAAACGTCAGAGCTGGGATTTGAACCCAGGAAATCAATCTATGGCATCGTATTGTTAACTACTAGGCAATACCATTGCTTTTGAAAATATGAGGGACTTGGGAAAGTATTATTAATAAGCTCAGTTCATGGAATCATTGACTGTTCGGTTTGAAAGTTCATCCTGTACAACCTCCCAGTTCAGGCCTGAAGTTCCTGGACAGCACCCAGCCCAGTCGTCTCTGCACCAGCCTGTACTCTGTACTTCTAGGAGAAGGATTCCAGTATGGACTTTGGACCCAGACGATTATTCATCTTGCAATGGCACTGGGTATTTGTGTGTGTTCTTTGTTCTTTTTTAATTTGTGTAATTTTATGTTTACATGTATGGTTTTCATGACATTGGCTATTTTGAAAATTCTTCCTTGCGTTAAGATTACATGCTTCTTAGATGAAAAAGCTCTTCTTTGACAATAGCTGTCTTGGGTCAGGTTACCCGGGAGCAGAGCTTGAGATGGAGACTTAGGTGGAATGTGATTTCTTGACAGAAGGCTCTTAAGGATAAACCTATAAGAGAAGGAAGAAGCTGGGATATGAAAGTGGAAAGACTCCATTATAGAAGTGGTCAAGTGTGTTCTTGGCTCCCTATACAAGGCTAAGACTCTCTAAAGCAGCGGTACTCCACCTTCCTAATGCCACGACCCTTTAATACAGTTCCTCATGTTGTGGTGACCCCCAGCCATGAAATTATTTTCGTTGCTACTTCATAACTGTAATTTTTGCTACTGTTATGAATCATAATGTAAATATCTGATATTAGGCGACCCCTGTGGAAGGGTCGTTTGACCCCAAAAGGGGTCGCGACCCACAGGTTGAGAACTGCAGCTCTAAAGCATGAGGCATACCACAGAGTTGACAGTGTCGAAGCATCAATCTTTCGTGAGCCACAGTAGTTGTAGAAGGATTGTAGCTGCCTGGGCAAAGCCCAGGAGATGGGGACAGGGCCACTTCATGCCCTTACTGGCTAACCCAGCAGGCAGAGGTGGGGTGCACAGGCCTGGGAATGCAGCCTCCACCCCCACAGTGCCTAGCAAAGTGGTTGAGCACAGAGACTGGGGCAGGGGGCCCAGAATAGAGCCAGTTTTAAAACCAAAGTTTACTAGGAAAGACTGTGCTATCTACTGCCTGCTAGCCATGCGACCTGAGCCAGTGAACATCCCTCATCTGCAAATGGCATGACAACGCCCACCTCATAGGTATGCAGTGAAGATCAAGAGAAATGGCACAAAGTAAACTTAGCTGTGTGCTTAGTGCATAGTTAGTTACCCGATAATAGCAGTTATTACCACAGCGAGTACACGTTAAATACTGGTTGATATGAAATTTTGCCTATTCCTCCCTAAGAAATGAAAGAGGTTGAAATACTTGTTTAGTCACCACCAATTTCAAACTTTACAATTTCCTTTCATTCCCAGCCCCTCAGCGTTTTCTCGTTTGAAGTCCCACCGTGAAAATTGGAATTTTGTCCTAAATTCCTCTTGCTTTTTCATGGAAGCCCTCACCTCTGGAGGAACAGTCCTTCAGCTCTGCCTTTTTGTCCCATCTGAATTAAGTTTTCATTCTGAACCATCATAAATCCATCAGCGTCTGACTTTTCCATCCGTGGAGAGTACGGAGTCTGACTATGAATCAATATCCTGCCGTCATGACTTCAGATACCTTCCAGGTTACAGGGTCATCCCTGCTAAAGGCATTTTATAGGAATCTGGTGTCTTGCCAGGAAAAGGCCTATGGTCCAGCTGCCAAAACAGAGGACAGCAAACATGTGACAGAAATCAAGTGATGAAACCGCTGGTTGCTAAACTGTCAGGGAACTGGACAGATGGGAGCCAGACGCTGCACTAGATAGAAAACTGGAGCTGTATGGTGACCAGCACAGGACGTGCTGGAGAAAACCTCCTTCGCTAAGGTACAGACTCACCCCAGTGGGGAGACAGATTGGGAACACACACGGTGCCCACCAAAGCTGCAGCCAGCCCCTTCATGGAGATGACGTCTAGCAGGAAAGTCCTTCTGCTGAACCAGAGACTTCACGGGTGAATCGACTTTTCCACGTTCCTCTCCTCCCATCCTCAGCTTCTCTCCACTAGGCCACATGCCAAGGCAAAGCTTCTTCACCCCCCCGCGCTCCTCCTTTGCTGGGGAAGTAATGCTCCTTGTTCATGTACTCACTCATTCATTCATTAGAAGAATATTCCATGAGCACTTAGTAGGCACCAGAAATACCAGGCTGAAGATGGATGTAGAATGAAGGAGACCAAGGCTTGGTGACTGGGTTTAACCCCTGCCTACTACAAAGTCTGCCCCACCGCTGCAAGGAGGGCTATTAGAGAGAGAAATTCTGCAGAAAAATCTCCTTTCTTCTAAGTAAAGGAGATCAAAAGTGGTGGAAATGCAGACTCTGTTGCACAAAGAGACAATTGGGGGACTTCCTGGCCCTTTGAAAATCATTCCACATAAATAGCTGGCTATTTATTGAGCCTAGAGGAAGGCAGGGCCTCTCTCTGCCTGGACAATGGAGAAAGCAGTGACACTGAAATCCAGTGACCCAAACGAACCCTGGATCGTTCCCATCTACGTTCAAGTTCAGCCTGTGGAGTCAGTGTCCCGTGACTCCATGTCCCGCTATGTGAAGTGGGGATGCTGTCACACCGGAGGCTGGCAGGCACCCAGGAGGCAGGAAGACTCTATTTGCATTATGTGATGGATTCATCTCCAACTGTTAGTTATTCTTGTATGTTTGAAATACTCAGCCAATAATAATGAGATGGGATGTGACAACTAAAACTCTCCAATTTAGTAAGATTCATTTTGCAAAATCATCACAGAGCATCTGAATCACTGCCTAGCAGAGTAGAACCACATCTGGCAAACAAGCGGTGATGTATTGTAATGTGTCTAGCGCCATATGGCAATGTGTTTTCAAAGTCACCTGCAGGTTGAAATGCAAATCCCTTTTAGAACTACCTCAGGAAAATGGAGCAGTGGTGGAAATCAAAGGGGTGTTGGAACAATACAAGGATAGGGCCCCCCCAAGACACACGCTGCTGAATATTAAAGCAAATGTGAAAATAGCCACATGTTATTAAGAAGCAAAAATAAGTCAAATCTATCAAGCATAGAACATAGATGTTTTGGCACAATAATCAAGTAAATGAGGTGAAAGCTATATTGATTGGTTTGATCTAACCACGTCAGATTGTATAAAAAAAAAAAATCAGCACCTTGTACCCCACATATGTATGAATGTATTCATGATCTATGTGTATTTGACTTAATAAAAAAAAAAAAATTAAAAAAAATAAAAAGGACACATACCATTATAGCCACAAAAAAAAAAAAGAAGCTAAAATAACAAGTTGTCTGAAACCTTTAATTGCCATAAAGTGTAACAAACCAAAGCCCCATTTATTGAGCTACAAGATCATATTATCTAGGCCCAATTAAAAGTGATTAAAAGTTACTGTGGTTAACCTTAATTGGGATTCTTGCCCTTTGATAGGAGAAACAAAATCAAGAAGACACTGCCAAATAGGACCTTACATGTTAGGTGAGTTTATTTCTTTTTTGTTTTGTTAAAGAATTAGATACAGCAATTCTGACATTTTCTGTTCTTCTGATAATGAATTGTCCTGCCGGCCCTCCAGCATGGAGAGCACAGCCTGAGAATCACAGGCGTCTCTCTGCTCCAGCTCCTCCCCAGTCCGCCCCGGCACCTTACCATCCTCCCAGGCATAGCCCTGGTCATCGTCCCCCCAGCCTGGATACCCAGGGTCACCCAGCAGCACAGTGGCTTGAGGATGAGGACAGGAGGAGTGGGGCAAGAACAGACACAAAACCATGACTCCTAGCCCCATGGCCTCCTCGCCTCACTCCATTAAATTCCTCCACAAACCCCCAAAGCGACCTACACGTGCTCTTGCGTGGTCCCCTCAGCACCCCACTGCATCCCCCAGTTTCCTCCTGTGCTTGGCATGGCTGTTCGGTTCCTAAGTGCCCACTGAAGTGATACCTGACGCAGGACCCACTTCTGCCGCTGACAAAGCATCATGTCATTTTCCTTGCTGCAAAGGTGGCGTGTGAGATCAGCACCTCTGACCACCAGATGCTCAGGGGCTTCCATGACTGGCCTTCCCACCTGCCCCTTCAGGCATCCCCTGGCCCACAGGGTCACTCCGATCTTGGGAATTTGCTCTTCTGTCTCTGGGTCTTCCTGTAAGTTTCAGCCATGACTCTTGGAGGTTATATTTTCAGAAAATAGGACTGACCAATATTTCTGTACCCTGATCCTGACCCACTGCCCTTAAACCAAGCATAAAATGATTATAATTATAAAAATAACCATCATAGTCACAATATATTTAACTCGTGATCTTTGCCAGATCTTAAACTTTATCAAGCAGTTTATGCGCACTCTGTCAACCATTATCTCCATCTCTTAGAGCAGTGGTTCTCAATGCCACGAGCTTTCAATACAGTTCCCGTGGGTCGCGACCCACAGGTTGAGAACCGTCGTCTTAGAGACTCACACAGCTTTTGAGAGCTCAGAAGGTGAACATTCGATTCCAAGTCTGACTTCAGAGTCCGCATTTTCTCTTCACTCCTCTCTCGGGAGTCCGTTTTTACTCTTGTCCACTATGCACTCGACCTTTAATTCTTTTCTCCTTTAGAAAGAACATGTTCTTTTCCAAGACCTAAATTTCAGAAGTCTAAATATGGCGAGAGACACTTGGCTGAACTCTGGACAAGCAGCACAGCTGAGATTTTCCAGATGAGACCTCACTACGGTGGGAATAACACCTTTTATTCAGGTGTTTCTTTCTTTCTTTCTTTCTTTCTTTTTTTTTTTTTTGTTTGTTTCTTCATATTTTACAAAGTCTTCCCTCGGTTTCCCCTCACACCAGCTCTTCGCTCTGGGAAGGACAAAATAATTATCCTGAATGTGCACAGAGGCAAAGATCATGCCACAGGTTCAAGTGAAACACAAGCTTGGGTCTTGTGAGCACTTTATTCTCTTCAAAAGCTACAGCGGCTGCCCTGTCCCAGCCGGCAGGCAACAGAGGCCCCTGACAGAGGTTTTCAGGCTTTATTCCCACCAGTCCCCTCGCCTGTCCTCTGCTACCCCCAGAATAGACTTTGGTGTTCCCCTGTCCTCACCCTTGGATCTGTGCTCCTGTTTATTCTTCTAGAATTTTTCCTGTTCCCTTGCAGATCCCAAACGCCTCCTCCTTGAATAAAGCCTCCCCTCCACTCTCTTCCACTGTCCTAAGATGGTTTTTGCACCCCTCAGGGAGGTAATAATTCTAAATTTATGATTATGTGGGTATTAGAATACTTGCCCTGTGATAGCCACCATTTGAGACTACAAATTCATCAAGGAAAGGCCTCAGCCTTATGTCCCCTTGCTATACCCCAGAGAGGGCTCGTAATCATTTGTTAAACTAAAATAACTTTAAATTGAGTTTCTTTGTTAATCAATTATATTTATAATCAACGATAATGCATTTCTTTTTCCCATACGAGTCTCCATATTTTCCCCAGAAGCAAGGGCACTTTGAAGTCACTCAGAGCTTTTAATTCACTCATCACTTAATGGAGTTTGGCTCTATCTATTCTTCAGAAGTCTAATTCCTGATAGATTTATAGCCTTGAAAAACTTTCTTTCCTACCTTAAAAAACTTCTTGATTATTTATTGGGGTCGATTCCTATCAAGGGCATTTAAATTGTTTTCTTATCAAAAGAAAATATCCTATTACATTTCAGCCAAAATAACTTTTTTTCCTCAAGCTCCAAAATGATTAATGGTGTATATCGTATATTTGGGAAAATTAAAGTTTTGTATATATCAAACAAAAATATCTGGCACAGCTGTTTCGGAAGGCTCACACGTTAGAATCGTTTCTGCCTTGTCTTGGCTTTCTGTGCCCTGCCCAGAGGCAGCAGCGTGGCTCACAGCTGGGGCTGCCTCTGGCTGACTGGCAGACCGGTCCTGCCCTGGGGTTGTTCTACCTCTGCCTTACGTGTGAGCTCTTGGTGTGCCAACACATGGAGTTTAGAGAAAGACTCCATGGAAAAAAGTGCAATCTTTCAAAACCACACTGCCAACGCTTTAATTTTTTTTTTTTTTTTTTTTAGTAAATTTTGCTTTGATTTACAAACACATTTTAGTTAATGCAGGCACGTGGTACACTACTTACACTAATGTACACAGGATACATTACTTACACAAGTGTACAAGGAAAAGTGGGTCCTCTCCCAGCCAGCTCCTACTCCCACACTCCTGAGACACATGGTCTTGTGCATTCTGGACTAGGGGTTTAAAACAAAAGCAGAGGAGTGACAGACTGACACCAGCCACCAAACAGTTCTGTGCTGAGCACCTGGTAGCCCCCCAGTACTCTGCTAGATGCAGCCATGGTCCCTGCTGCTCCCCAAGGCCCAGAATACAGAGAGCAGGCCTTACACGCACTGTCATCAGTGCTGGAATCTGCAAGTGCCAGGTGCTTGGGAACATCGCAGACTTCCCAGAAGTAGGAAAAGTCTCTACGGGGGTTCCAGTAGGGAGAGTTTAGTCAGGCAGGGAGGAAGGAAATGGTGATCCCCAGGGAAAGCTTGTGCTAAGTCAGGAGGTGAGAGAGAAGGGCTGGCAGGTTTCACACTAAAAGATGATCAGTTTGGTTAAAATCTGTGTGTGAGGAAAGATGGGCAAAAAAAATTAAAGAGAGAGAAAGACTAGAAAGGAAAAAGTAAGTCAGTGGCCACCTTCTTCTGTCGTCACAATTATATTGTAAAAAGAATGCTGCATGTGAAATAAGAAAACCGAAGTTTAAATACTAGTTTATTACCAAAATCCTTCAGCCATTTCATGGGTAAAGAAAGAAAAACCAAAGTCCCCTCACAAGGTTCTTGAAAGAATTAAAGTCAATCGTATAATTTATGCAAGGATGCTTAGACTGCCACTTATCAAGTACAAATAGCAAAACCCAACAAATACTAACATTAAAAAAAAAAAAGATTATTGTAGTCCATTGGCATTTCCTCTGACACATCTGACAAAGCCTCAAATGCAAGATTCTGAGCTGCGAGGATGCAAATCCAGGGGGAGAAAGGCCCACCCCACACCCCCTCATAGGAAACCCCCAAGACCACGTTTTTCTGCACCAGGTGGAAGACCGGCCCACTTGGAAGATTTTCCAAAGTGTATTGTCTGACAATACACTGTCTGCCTCCTGAAGCCTGATGTTATTTAAAATATTACTAATTAAACAAATGAAAAAAATATTACACTTGGGGAAAGGAAAAAAAATGTCTCTGTGGCTTGGGAAGCAAATTAAGCTCTTAGTCATTTATATGAATCTCCTGCTTTTCAGCCTCAAGTTGTAAAACCAACAAAGGAGTTATTTATTAAAAGACTGCTTTCCTTCTTGCTAACAGACACCCTAACAGAAAGGTTGTTTGACAATGGGTCAGCCTGAGTGACAGAGCAGAGCACCCAAGCTCTTAAACAGGTGAACCATGGTTTGGCATCTTTTTTTGAGAAATCTGAACCACAGTTGATATTGTGCAGAAGACTGAAGAATCACACAGCTGTGTATTTTTACCCTCTAAGTACTATTTAATTTGCACTTCAAGGCTTGCAAAATGAGTGTGAAAAATGAAAGTTGAGGAGCAATTAGAGGGTAAGAGACGTAATTGTGTGATTTCTAACATCAAGCACAGAGTTTCAATGGTAAAGGCAAATCAGTTATGACACTTCCAGTATCTGACCCACTTTAGACCTACGGCAGAAGCATTTGAAATGCTGGGAGCTGTAGTTTTGAAAGAGTTGAAGAAATCAGACTTGACATTGGAACATAAGAATCTATTGTCAAGTCTGCTGGTTTTCTGCTGTTAGAACCCTATAACTCCTTTAAAGAATTCTGTAGACATTACTTTTTTTTTTTAATTTTTTTTTTTTTTTTTAAGACAGAGTCTCAAGCTGTCTCCCTGGGTAGAGTGCAATGGTGTCAAAGCTCACAGCAACCTCAAACTCCTGGGCTTAAGCGATCCTCTTGCCTCAGCCTCCCATGTAGCTGGGACTACAGGCATCCACCACAACACCTGGCTATTTTTTGGTTATAGTTGTCATTGTTGTTTGGTGGGGCCAGGCTGATTTCAAACCCGCTAGCTCAGGTGTATGTGGCTGGTGCTTTAACGGCTTGAGCTACAGGCGCTGAGCCCTATAGGCATTATTTAGGCATACCAAGGAAAAGGTAGACCAAGGAAAAGGTAGACCTCTGTGTAATAAAATGTGTGTGGGCTTGGCACCTGTGGCTCAAGTGTCTAAGGCGCCAGCCACATACACCTGACCTGGTGGGTTTGAATCCAGCCTGGGCCTGCCAAACGACAATGACGGCTACAACCAAAAAACAGCCGGGTGCTCAAAAAAACAAAACAAAACAAATAGCCAGGTGTTGTGGCAGGGCCTATAGGCCCAGCTACTAGGGAGGCAGAGGCAGGAGAATCGCTTAAGCCCAGGAGTTGGAGGTTGCTGTGAGCTGCAATGCCACAGCACTCTACCCAGGGCAACAGCTTAAAGGTCTGTCTCACAAAAAAAAAAAAAAAAAAAGCGTGTGATCTATACCACACAGAGAGTCACTAAGTGAGCAATCTTGGCCATGCTACAACGCTCATTCATTTGTTCACTCATTTATTCATGGGCATTTCTTGAGCAACTACTGAAAAACTGGGAAAAATACTAGACCCTGGAGATTCGATGATAAGTAAGACGTGATCACTGACTTCAAGGGATTCATAGAGTAGTAAACAAAGTGCTGCAGAAAATAACAATTATTACCGAAAATAATTTTGTCATATGAAGAAGAGGAAGGTAAAATTGGGTCTGTTCTAGGTCACAAATACACCGGGCACACTGCGGGTAAAGGTACAAACATAAACAACTACAAAAGCAACATATACTAAAATTGGGAGGGCACAGAGAAGACCAGCACGGCCCCTGCGCAAGGTGAGATGCAAGTCTGTGAAGCGTTCCACATCAAAAAAAGAAAAGAAGTGATCCCAAGAAAATTGAGACTATCACCCATCTAAATTGACCAACAGGAAAGAAGCCGCCAGTGGGGGTGGATTAATTATTTAGTGAGTGTCTCAGAGTCAACCACAGAATCAATCTGAGTTAGTCAAGGAAATACTGTGTTTATTCTTTAAGAGACAGTATTTGGGGTTTAGGACCCCATATTCAGCTCTAGGAAATTGCTTCTATTGTAACTCTTGTGATCTCTATAACCCAAAGGTGAGCCCTCTATCTTCGGCCATCGCTGAGGGGGGCTGAGGCCAGTTCTCAAAAGTTAAGCTAAGAGAGAAAATGGGAGGAACACCTGAGCTGGAAAAAAAAAAAAAAAAAAAAAGAACAATTACAAAAATCAAAAAGAAAAACCCAGTATGGGGCGGCGCCTGTGGCTCAAGGGAGTAGGGCCCCAGCCCCATATACCAGAGGTGACAGATTCAAACCTGGCCTGGGCCAAAAAAAAAAAAAAAAAGAAGAACAGAATGACTGCAAGGTTATATGAAAGATTTCAAGGCTAATTAGCAACTTACAGTCTTTTAACGGAAAGCCATTTTAGAGATTGCCAAAATCCCTGATTTTAAGATTGAGGAAACTTAAATCAAGGGGGAAAAATCCAGCACTATGACTTACTCCATCGTAGCAGAGCTGAAACTAGAAGTGAGACTTCTAACTTCTCTCTTAGGACACTTTACCCTGCATTGGATTATCTGCTTAAACAAAAGTTAGGGAGAGGGGAAAATATATTTTAAAGCAATCCCTCAATAAATATACAATGCTAAAAGCCACATATCTAGCAAGAAGAAATTCAAAGAGAAGGCATGGGCTAAGGAAGCAAGTTTACATAAGGAAAATAACTGTCTCTGTGATTAACCTTAAAAAGCCTATAAGATGTATGCTAGTGGGAGAAAAAGAGGATTCTAGAGAAGAACACTTCAGTTCAATTCATCAAACATTTTATTGAGTGCTTATTCTATGCCAGATAATATGCTGGAAGCTGGAAATACATGGGCACTTGAGATAAGATCTCTACCTTTCAGCAATCTAGTAAGAAAACACACAATGGATAAACATTCTGTTGGAAGGGGGGTGGGAGGACAAGAGACTAAGCTATTCTGGAGCTGTAGAACAGAGGTAGAGAAATCAGACATAAGATCAGAACAGACTTCCTAGAGGTGGTGGTGTTGGAACAAGGTTCTGAAAGACAAGTGGTCATTAGTGGGGCTGAGGAGGGAAGCAGGGAATTCCCACGGCACAAAGAGTCAACAGAGTGATGTGGGCGTGAAACCCTCATCACTGGGGAATGGAAGGACCTCCACGCAGCTGGAGCGGGGGTGGGGAGCTGGCAGGGGGCGAGGTTGGAACAGGGATCCACAGCAGTGCCAGAGATGGGTTCCAGGAGTGAATGATAATTTTTTTTTTCAATTTTTTATTTACATATTTATCTGTCTCCTAAGACTTTCAAATGAGTTCAAGACCTGATACCCAATGAGAAGAGGGACAGATAGGAGCTTTACTGTGATGAGGTTTGCAGAGCTACCTTGGAACTTAATTATGAAAAGTGTGAGTCACTGAAGTCTCAGAAGCAGGGAAATGGCACCATCAGATTTGTTTTAGAAACATCAGCTTGGCAGAAGGGTGAAAGGTACATTGGCAGGGGACTGAAAACAGGGAGTTTGATCAGCAGACTGTGACAACAATCCTAGTTACCAGAGATTTGGACCCCAAGTAAGGTAGTGGCAGTGATGCAAACATGTGTGAGACAAGTGTCCCTGGACCTGGGCGGGAAGGCTAAGAAAATGCGCAGTAGGAGGGAACAGGTAAGGGAGAGGGACAAGAGCATGTCTCGTCCTGCCCCTGAATTTATTATTTGCACAAAAGAGAGGATGTGCTGCCATTAACTGTGAAATGAAAAGAACTCAACGTATCATCGTGTCAATGCCGCAGGAGTGGATGAGACCCTCCAAGGAGTATTTTGAGTGAGAACAGGATTGAGTGAGATTTCCTCAGGAAACTAGCGTTAAAAGACAGGGAGTTGAAAAATGGAGTTGGTCAGAAAACCAGATGCAAAATACAGAAAGCGTAAAGGGGACAGAGAGGGAGGAATGAGGACAATGTGATGTGGAAAGAAAAATTGTCAGAATCGCCCAGTTGGAGCAGAGTGGAGGGCAGAGATTCGTAACAGTTTCTTGTAGGGTGTCCTGCTGAGGAGGACTTGGAAGCCTGGGCCAGGAGTTCGTGTTTGAAACAGAAACCGCTCTGGTGTAGCAGGGCAGTAGATTTTATTGGTGGCAGTGATAATAATTAATGTCTTTCTCTTGTGCGTTATACTATTTCCGAAGTTCTTGCACATTCATTAATGTCCCCGTTTGATACTCATCATCTCCCTGAGGGAGGTGGGGCAGGGCTAATTATCCCTACTTTGCAGATAAGGAAACTAACTCCAAGAAAAGGCTGAGCGATTCGACCTCACTTACCCAGCAATTAAAGGCAAATCTAGGGCTGGAATTCTGCTTCCTGTTTCTCCATCAAGGACTCTTTCTAATTTGCCATCCTACCCACCTTCAGGTCTTGGAAACTCAGCAGAAGGATGTGACTGTCCTGGGCCCCAAGGAGGGCCCCCTGCCCTCTGCCATCCTCCTGAGTCTTTGGTGGTAGTTAGAATAATGCGACTCCATCTTAAGAAACAGCAGGACCAGCGCCCTAATTCTGCCTCCCGTACAGCTGCCCTGGACGCTCTCCAGAAGGCTTGGGGTTGCAGCCACTGCTGTGAGTTTTCACATCCTGCCTAATGAATGGAAAACAGACACCTAGGCTAGACACGTGGAGAGCAGGTCTGTTTTAGAGCTCACTTCAGACAGACTCCCCTTTCTGCCTAGTGCAATTAACAAGGTGAAAACAAAGCTCAGTTCTTCAACACCATCCTGTTTGGACCTGTTATCACAAGGCCACACTCTCAAGCCAACCCCTATGCTCTTAAATAAATGTACACTCCTGTCCAGAAAGGTTGGTAGGTGAAGAACTAATGGAAGGCTATTAACATGCATGAAAATCCAGCCTCTCTAAAGGGAAAAAAAAAGTGCATGACTTATTTAATGTTGTCAGAACCTTTGGGGAAGAATTCAGAGCTCACTACAGTCAAGTGTTTGAATCTTGAGCCAAAAAGCCCTGAACTGTTCGAGAGGACAATGAAGTAACTCCAGATCTGGAAGACAGGACTCCAGAGTTCCCGTTTCCTCTGTGTGTGGTTCAGGGGCCAGTAAATCTGGAGACCCCAATAGATTCCAGTTCTGAATCTACAGTTAAATGTTTTAGTGGGCTGACAACTATGTGCACCAATTTCAAACAATAACCAATAAAATAAATTATACAATAGCTAGAAATGAAGCGATCTTCATCTACACCCTACCTACCCAGCACCAGCAAGATGAAGAAAGGGTAGAATCTGGAGATTATGACCACGGCACAAACTGAGTGCAAGTCTGTTTGAGAACCAGGAACAAGCAAGAAAATGAAATTTAGAGCAACAGGTGAAGCCTCAGGGGAAGAAAGTATAGTGAAAGGATTGATAGGGAAATAAGCCCTGGGCAGGTGCCTTAGGAGTCAGTTGAGACAGTACAACTGTCTTCTTCATCTTCCTAATAGTCAATGATGGCTGCTAATTGTCTATCGATCATCTATCTACTTATAACTGTTATATACCTAATATATCTCTATTATAGCTGCAGTCCCACTGGCTTCCTGAAATAAACTTTGCTAGAAAAGCAGCATTTTAGCACCATCAACCCTCCTGGAGGAGAAGAGGTACCAGAAATTAGTCTTGCAGCCATAGATTCACTGGATAAAAATCAGTTTGCCTGAGGGAAAACCTGAGCAGGAAATTGCTAGTTAATTCATGGCATTCACCCTTATTGCTATGTTGGTAGAGTCCATATAACTGAGTTTCTAATTCAATTTCCTGTTTGATTCCAGCTTCAAATAGATCTGCAAAATACAGCCCCCCAGCCAAGTCCTTCTCTCAAACCTACTTTTGTAAATAAAGTTTCACTGGAACCCGGCCACTCATTTGCTTAGGCAGTATCTATTGCTGCTTGAGCATGGTGACAGAGTTGAAGAGTTGCGCCAAAGATTATATGCTCTGAAAAATCTGAACTATTAACTGCCTGGCCCTTTCTTTGAAGAAGGTGTTTGCCAGGTCCTGCCATAACTAAAACTCAGCCCCAATGCCCCGACAGTGTGAAATGTTGCATGAAGTTTTCTCGGGTGGCCAATGCCTCAGAGTGTAGACCTGCTTATAGAAATAGTATCTCAAGAATGCAAGAAAAAGCACCCAATGTACTCAGTCCTACTATGAAACTAATTTAGGGCTTTCACATGAAAGCTATAACCCAGTTACAACCTAAGAATAGGGGGAAGGGGGAAAGGGAGGGGAGGAAAGGGGGAGGTGGGTGGAGGGAGGGGGACAGATGGGATCACACCTGCAGTGCATCTTACAAGGATATATGTAAAACTTAGTAAATGTAAAATGTAAATGTCTTAGCACAATAACTACAAAAATGCCAGGAAGGCTATGTCAACCAGTGTGATGAAAATGTGTCAAACGGTTTATGAAGCTAATGTATGATGCCCCATGATCATATCAATGTACACAGCTATGATTTAAT
>CAUYPK010113548.1:0-26277 GCA_963574355.1 Loris lydekkerianus
CATCTTTAATCATCAGAGAAATGCAAATCAAAACTACTTTGAAATATCATCTAACTCCAGTAAGATTAGCCCATATCACAAAATCCCAGGACCAGAGATGTTGGTGTGGATGTGAAGAAAAGGGAACACTTCTACATTGCTGGTGGGAATGCAAATTAATACATTCCTTTTGGAAAGATGTTTGGAGAACACTTCACGATCTAAAAATAGATCTGCCATTCAATCCTATAATTCCTCTACTAGGTATATACCCAGAAGACCAAAAATCACATTATACCAAAGATATTTGTACCAGAATGTTTATTGCAGCCCAATTCATAATTGCTAAGTCAGGGAAAAAGCTCAAGTGCCCATCAATCCACAAATGGACACAAATTGTCATATATGTACACCGTGGAATATTATGCAGCCTTAAATAAAAATGGAGACTTTACCTCTTTCATGTTTACATGGATGGAGCTGGAACATAATTCTTCTTAGTAAAGTATCGCAAGACTGGAGGAAAAAGTATGCAATGTACTCAGCCCTACTATGAAACTAATTTATGGCTTTCACGTGAAAGCTATAACCCAGTTATAACCTAAGAATATAGGAAAGAGGGAGAGGAAGGGGGGGAGGATGAGGAGATGGAGGGTTATTGGTGGGATTACACCTATGTAGTGTGTCCTACAAAGGTACATGTGAAACATAGTAAATGTAGAATATAAATGTCTTAACACAATAACTAAGAAAATGCCAGGAAGACTATGTTAACCAGTGTGATGAAAATATGTCATATGGTGTATAAAACCAGTGTATGGTAATACACTGTAATTACCCATGTCCCATGGTAATGGGGCATGATCGCATTAATGCCCTATGATAGCATTAATGTACACAGCTATGATTTAATAATAATAAAAATAAATAAAAATAAATAAAATTATAATGCTAACATAATAAAATAAAATAAAATAAAATAAAATAAAATAAAATAAAATAAAATAAAATAAAATAAACTGTAAGGCAACCATGACATTTTGAAAAATAAACATACAGTTGACGTGCTAAAAGAAGAGATACATAGAAAAACAGGGGGGAATGAACCCATAGAAAGAAGAAGTAATAATAACCAGTAAGCACATGGCATTTTTTAATCTAACTGCAGTCGTTCCCCCCCTTATCCTTACCTGTGGTTTTGCTTTCCACAATTTCAGTTATCCACAGCCTTGGTCCAAAAATATTAAATGGAATATTATAGAAATAAGCAACTCATAGGTTTGAAATTGTGTGCCATTCTGAGTCTTGTTCTATTTGTTCTATTTTATTATTAGTTCTATTTTATTATTATTATTGTTCTATTTTATTATTATTGTTATTTATCTCTTACTGTGACTAAGTTATAAATTATACTTTACGACATGTATGTACATGTAGGAAATAGCATAGTATATACCTAGAGAGAGTTTGGTACTACCCTGGGTTTCAGGCATCCCCTGTGGGTCCTCAATTGTATTCCTCCAGGATAAGGGGGTCTGCTGTGGACATCGGGACCCTGCTTATTTCGGGATGGGCATAGATTAGTTGGAATGCAAATTAATACATCGCCCTTCCTGCCTTACAGCGCAGCCATCAGAGTGATCTCCTCACAAGTTGATCATCTCCTGTTCCTCCTCAAAAGTCAAAGGTCAGAGCTGCTCACACCATCCCATTTTACGTACACAAAGCAAAAGTTAAATTCCTTCTAATGATATTTCCTTGTCTTTGCAACCTCATTTTTATGGTCTCACCGTTGCCCTCTATCCTCCTTTCTAGCCATTCTCACCTCTGACTTGGGGTGAAAATAGTTGTCTCCCAGATTTCCCGATGACTAACTTCCTCAGCACTTGCTAATTTTTGCTTAAATGCCACTTTCTCTAATCCACACTTTCCTCCATACTTCCTTACACACATTGTCTACTCTCCTGTGATAAGCTCTATCTACCCCCTAATACTTTCAACTTTTAACATACCATAAAGTTCAGTTATTTCATTTTCTGTTCATTATCAGCCTTCTGCAATTCAATATAAACTCTAGTAGGGCAAGGATTTTGTCTGCTTTGCTTACCAGTCTTCTAAGACAAGGTCTGGCTCAATAAATATTTGTTGAATGAATGGAGACATTCCTAACAATACACTTGTCTATAGACTTCTTTCAATGTTTAAGGTGTACACTGTGATCTGAGCATGTACCTGATAGCACAGAGAAGAATTCAGCAAAGTACAGCACAGGGACCAAATCTTTATCTGTTTCTATAAATAAAGTCTCATGGGAACACAGACTCACCCATTTGTTTACAGTTGCTTTTGCACTGCAAAGGTACAATTGAGTAGTCACTACAGAAATCCTGAGACCTCAAAGCTGAAAATATTTACTATCTATCCCTTTGCATAAAAGATTTTGCTGTCCCCAATATAGACTATAGCATTTGGCTCACTGTTTTCAAACACACAAACAAACAGAAAACCTAGATAGAGATTTCAAGCCTGGTCTTACTTTCTGTCTGGCTTCCTGGACTGACTGTGGGTGAGAGTTCCATTATCACATATGGACTGGCCTTGCTTGTATAGTCAGTTTCTTAGAAAAAATGAAAAACACTTTTATAGAAATCTTTGCATAAATACATAGAAGATAAAGGGAAAAATTGAAGGAGGAAATATGAAGAAGTGAGAAGGATGATTAAGGATAAAGAAAGGATTTGTTACCTTTCTGATTAAATCATTGATGTTATTTAGATGGCAAAGAAAATGAAACAAAATCTAAAATATCCTAAGTCACCAATTGATGTCTTTCATGTCCCCTTAAAAAAGAAAGATCTGCATTTTGATAGCTCTTTTCTTTGTTTTTCACTTCCACAAACTGAAGTGAGAGTTCTCATGAGTTTTCCAGCTTTTTCAGGCTGGCATTTTGATTAAAAGACCAATCATCTTCACACAATCTGTAAAATATTCAGGGAGCTGAGCAAACTAGTAAGTGAATATAAAAGCACAATTAGATTGATAAGAACTACTTCCTAGCAATGTGTTATATGACCTCCTGGAATGCTCTGTTTCTTGAGGGTCTGTTGACATTTCATTATCCACCCTGCAAGGCAAGGTAATTCAGCTATTCTAATTTCCATTAACTGAAACTTCGGGTCACAAAACATTTCAGCTTAAGTGCACCACCTCTCCACAGTCAGAAAGGGAATATAAATTGTCTTTCCATTTCTGATTTTTAGATGAAATAGGTTTTGATTGATCTGGATCACTTTTACTTGCAGCTCAACTGTCAATAATAAATAATTTATATAAGATAAAATTACAGAAATTTAAATAAAGCCAGAGTTGAAAGTGGACTAATTTGTAGGGCTTCCTACCCATAAAATGGTCTCATTTTTAGCAATTTTCTGCTTATGAAAAACCTTTTTTAAAAATCAACGCATCTTTGAAGCAGAACATGCACAGTGGCTTTTTTCGTTACACGTTGATTGGTATTTCATGAAAAATGTGGTCTGTTTTTCTTCACCTGCTGATGAGAGCAAATCTATTGCAAATTACACATATGAAATTCCTTATTACCGTTTGTTACCTAAGTCCTAGAAATAAAGACAGAACTTTTAGCATACACGAAAATCATAGAAGTTATATTAGTGAATGTTTGTTGAGTAGCCACAGCCCATAAGGGTTTGAATATTTGTAAGTATCCATCAGGGTACAGACCTTCATTTGGCTATGATTTTGAATCACTTTTGTCCTGATCTCTAGCTGGCTTCAGCTTTTTCTGAACCTTAAATTTCCATAAACAATAAAACAATGATGATAACATCATTTCCTCTTTTGCTGGCACATTGCATTGCAAAAAGAGCCTTGACCTTAAAGACAAGAGGCCAGCATTCTGGAATTGTTCCTGCTACTAAGAGACATGTGCTCAGTGACAGGCTCTAACCTCCCTGGCTTCTGGTTTGTTCACCTGTTAAATAAAGGGTCTGCATCAGATAACCTCAGAAGACACTCTAACTCAACATTCCACAACTGTAAGAAAAAGAAGAAATGTGACCTTCCCCAAATTTTGCTTTTACAAAGAGAGAGGTGCCAAGCTAATGGTCTCTGTGGCCTCTGAAGAAAGTACAGTTAAGTATTGTTTAATTTTGTAGTGTTACCAAGACATTTTGGTTATTATGAAAAGCATCCATTTTCTCTGCAAAATAAAAAAATGGACAAGTAAAATAAGCAAATGCTTACAAGATAACATGCAAAAGGAAAAAAAGGCAAATGGCAAAAGAGTGATGATTAACATCGAGCATAGGATCTTCCTACCTATGCAGCTCACAAAAAATCTCACCATCACAGCATGGTGGGGTGAGAGCAGGGTCAAAGGAATTACCAGCTTTTCCCAACAAATCATTCATTCATGTATCCATTCATTTACTTACTTGCTCTTTCAACAATTTTTTGGCATTTTATGTGACAGGCATTCTTCTAGACATTGAGGACAAATTTAACATAAGCAAGACATTGGCATTAACAGAACTTACATTTTAGTAGGCCGCTGACAATGACCAGGTGAAGATATGAATAAATAATAAGTAACATTTCAGGGATTGATAGTGCTTTGAGGGAAATAAAACATGGCCTATGATAAAGAAGGGTGCAGAAAGCCAGCAAGAGGCGTGATTCGGCTGCCAATCCAGAGGCTCAGGGAGGAGGCATCTATCATTTAGAGTCCAGGAAAGACAGCGTTCTAGGCAAAAGTGACAAGTGTCAAGACTCCTGGATTTGTAAAGAAAAACATTTTTCTAATTTCTAGAGTTTATTCTATCCTCTATGACCCAAATATATGGCTTGTACCCTTTATGACATCTAATAAAGTAAGTAGGATCCTAAATATAACTGGAAATTGTCTCAGCAGGTAGGCCTAATAACTTTCTTATGCTGAGTACTTAACAGTATGCCAGACATTGTACAGATTGCGTTCATGTTTTAATTCAGGGACTTCTTACAAAACCCAAGAGTAAGTATCACAAATCACCTTTGCAGATAAGGAACCTAAAGCTTAGAAAATTTCTGTATGACTTGTCCAACTGGAAAGTTGAAAATCAGGATTAAAACTCAGGTTTCTGATTCCAAAACTCAATGTAGATTTATTCCAAATGAGAGAGGAGCAATGGAGGTCAGGAAGGAAGCATGGGACTGGGCTGAAAGCTTTTTGAAAGAAGCAGCTTTGGTTGCTATGAAGTCAGCAGGACATGGAGATGTGCTTCCACATAGGTGGCATTCAAACAGTTCATTTGAATACATATAAAATTTGTCATTTTGCAATTTTCGTTTTTTTTTATTAATATTAAATCATAGCTGTGTGCATTAATGTGATCATGGGGGCACCATACATTGATTTTATAAACAGTTTGACACATTTTCATTACACTGGTTAACATAGCCTTCCTGGCATTTTCTTAGTTATTGTGTTAAGACAATAATATTCTACATTTACTAAGTTTCACATGTACCCTTGTAAGATGAGGGAAGGAGAATGGACATCACTTTGCTTTTTTTATTTCCCAAATGCTAACATTTGTTTTTCTCTACAGAATTTATTACCTTTTCTTCTAAACAATTTTTCTGTTTAAACTATCAGTTTCTGTAAGTCCATGGGGAAGATTTTCATGCTCTAATTTTATTTCCTTGTCCCACTGCCTCCTTGTCTGGTCCCCTCTCAATGTCTCTCTACTCTAATGAAGGCAACCATAAGCACACTCGTATGGAATCTGGGTCCTACTTCTTTGCATCTTGACATAATTATGAGAAGTCTGCCTACCTTGCCTAAGCATTGCCCTGTTCCCTCACTGTGTTGGGACTTATCTCAGGAAGCTACAGAGCTGGTGTGCTTGTCCTTTATACCAGACAGAGGGGAGAAGCAGACCAGGTTACTAGGAAAGGAGTAAAAAGCACAAATGTTGGGAAAATGCTGAGGAAGTGAAGGTTAGGGGGATTTTTAGATAACAGGTAATAATCAGAATTAAAAAGGTAGACCAGGGAAGCATAATCAAAAAAGGGGCCTATCAGCCTAAGAGAAGGAAGGAGAGGAGGAAGGGAGGGAGAAAAGGGAAGAAGGGAGGGAGGGAAGGGAAATATCTCTAAATATGTTGGAGGTATTTGGAAATGAGACAAAAGGATTATAATCTGGGAAGCACAGAATGGCAAACCACAAATGCCTCTGTCAGGAAAGGGTAAAAGAATGCTTTTATTGGCAGAAAAGGAGAAGTTCACATAAAAACAGAGTTTGTTTTCTCCAGAGTCTCAAAACCAGAGTTCTCAATCATTTATTTCTGGAGCTGCTGTTACTGGACAAGAGTTCTTTGAAGAGCACTTTGTCTGAATTACTGCAGTCTTAAAAAACGTCTACTGATAAACTTTTCCTTGGAAATATTTGGTTACACGAACATTTGAAAGCCATGCAAAGCAGGAGATGCATGAAGGATGTGAAGGGATTTCTTGTGAGACTTTTAGATAGTTGTTGGAAATACTTCTTATTTTGAACACATAAGCATGAGCCCCCTGTCCTTTGCACCTTCTTGGACCTATTTTGTCCAGGTATGACAAAAGTGATCCTCTACAGGCTCAAGAACAGTTGAGCAGCCAAGAACTGGAGTATCCATCCAGCTGGTCACAGGGCCAGCCAACGTAAAGAAATACGAATTTGGTGAGGCTGAGTGAACGTGCATAGGCAACCCTGAGGTCAGGGATACTCAAAACAAGGGAAGAAGGTAACTGGCCAGTGGGTGGTCCCCCAATATGAGTTTCCCACATTCATTTCTTTCCTAAGCAAGCATGATATGTGGTAGGGTCATGGTGCCAGAAAAAGAAGGGACTTAATTCTTCTGTCAAGAGAAGTTCCCTGATGGCTCAGAATAACTGGAGCAGGAATTGGGGAAAAGGCAAAACGCCTTCATAGAAATCTCTCCTCCTATTTTCAGTACTCATCTTCTCACAAATGTTATTCTATCTACAATGGTGGTGTGAAATCAGGTCAAAATTAGATATCTGCTAACACCAAAGTTCTTATTTTTCTAGAATTGGTCACTTGATGATAGCTTTGGACTGCTATTATTATCAAATCTAAATTTAATCTCCTTTTCATTTGCCCTTTATGTGATGTTCAAACCTTGAACAGTCCACTTCCGCCACAGGAAGCCAGTAGTACATCAGTCACCTGTGTTCACAGAGAGTCATATTGATTGTTTGCTTGGACTCTCCTAAGGATTCTTGAACTTGGGTCTGGGCATCCAAGGATGTGCCCATGAATTCTCGGTAACTTCGTGCAAATTGTCTGTCAAGTTCATATGCACATTTAGTTCACCTTATTCTCTAAGGCCCAGCTGATGTCAGCACTCATTTCACACTGAGAGAGTCACTACTTTTTTTCTTTTACTTTCTGTGTAAGACAAAATCAAGGCTTTTTCCCCTCCAGTAAGTGTGAGCCTTTCAGAGGCTCTTTATGGTATCAGTTAATCAGACCCATCTAAATTTGGAAGTGATCTTTGTAACATCAGGAGTCTCAAAGGCATCGGAACAAATGAGAAGAGCAGAGGAAGAAAAGAAAGTGAAAGAAGTACTCTATTAAACTTCCCTCTATTACTTATACATTAAAATAAAAGAATCCATTGAAAAATTTAACATACAAATGATAGTACCCTTTCCAATAAAAAAGAAGCCCCCAATATTGTCATGGGTGAGCAATAATAATTCTAAATGGCCATTTATATCATTTTTTAATACATACAAGTGGTACATTCAATACAGGAGCATCACAGAAAAATATGCCATAATGAGAAAACACAGGCACATTAAGCCTACAGTGCATTTCATTATCATGATTTCTTTGCAACTATTCCATATTTAGAGGGAACATCTCTCATTCTAATGTGCAATACTTCTGCTTTAGGACAAGGTAGTCCATGGATGGCAGCAATACAAAAATAGCAAAACTAGGAAAAAAAAAAAAAAAAAGCATGGCTATTAAACTTTGGTTATGTGTGTAATATTAAGTTCTGAAAGTAACAGTGGAGCATTGAAGGCCACCAAGAGTCAACATTCGCAATTGTCTTCTTGCACCCAGCAACGAGTCCAGTGTATGAAATCACTGTGGAATTGAAATGCAGCACAAGCTGTGACATCACATAGGGTCCAAATCAAAATCCACAAGTTCTGCAAAGAAACTACACGTGGTGGCTGCAAGTCAGCATCTGTTCTTTCTCACCATTTGATCTATAATACTAAGTTCAGGTTCTGGCACATAATGAATGTACCAGAATGTTGTACCATAACGAGAGGATGATTTGAAACTGAAGTTTACGCAGAACTATGGGGACTTGCTGGGCAGAGAAATGTACTCAGGGTTAAAAGTTCTCATGTACTCATGTCAGCCAGAGAGCTGGAGGTGTGAGGACGGAGTGGGGCTGCTCAGTCACGGAGGAGGCTGTCATACAGTGAAACCGATGGAATTCAAGTCATAAGAGGTTACGGTCATAAGGAAATGAGGAGTGCACTGAGTACCATAGACCCAGGCAGACAGCTTCCAGAATTTGTTAAATCTAATAAAAATGGACTGCATTCTGTTCAGTAACACAGAAACTTTTTTTTGTATTTGCTATTTATAAAGTGTTACTACAACTTGTATACACAAAAATAAATTATGTGTGGGTTTTCCTTTCCCCAACAAGCTTCCAATCTATTAGGATAGACAAGCATTTAATTATCAACTCACCTTTAGAAGTCCATCTAAACCATGATGGAAGTTGACAGGAAAGATGAAATTAATTATGACCTGGACAACCAAGAACATCTTGAACACGTCCATTCACCCCTCCTTTCTGATTTCCTTCCCTGGAGCTGTACAGGCAATATTTACCATTTATGTATTTCTGATAACCATTGAGGTTGCTAGATTTTTAATTTCTTGGGTGTAAATGGCTCTAAAGAGTGTCAGGTATTCACTTACCTGGAAGGATCCTCACATTGATGATATACTATCCACCCCACCCATTTGCACTGGGCTTGCACCATGTACAGCACCAGCTGCTTCGCGTACGTTTCCAGACCAGTATAACCAGTTCAATGCACTCCACATTTTTCCCCCTTGAACTCCTTATTTCTCATCAATATCATGTCGTTTAGATGTTAGTTACTTTATGATTATCTCATGCATAAGTCATAGCTTATTAGGTGTATTATTTTGGGCAAATTGCATAATTATTCTCAGTTTCAATTTCCTTCTGTGGAAAGCAGGATTAATAGCAGTGATGACTTTGATGAGTTCGGTAAGGAGACACATCTCTCTTCTTTACACGCCATTCCTACCTCCAAAAGGCTCTCCAGAGAAATGAAATTCAGCCTCTTTCCTTCATTCTGCGCAAGTGCTCTGGAATGGTCTCATCCACAGCTCCCCGTCTACTTTCTGTCATCACCAAGAAATGAGATCGTGGTTCTACAGTTGAAAAACTCACCTTCCTCGGTCATGCCTCAGCCTTGGGGGGAGTTACTCTGTGGAAAGTGATGCTCCCTCACACTGTCATCTTCTGCTGGACCACTTTGCTCAGGTGAAGTGGGTGCTCTGCCTCCTCTTTCTACCGCTGGACATCCAGCACACAGCTATTGTAGAAGGAAGGAAGAGCTGTATTCACCGTGATCGTCGCACACGTTTGTGAAGCCTGCAGGCTCCACGTGCAGCTGGCTGGGAGAGCCAGAGTCTGCTCCGTAGATCCAGGTCTAGCTACACACGGGCCCCTCAACGTTATAAAGGTTAGGGAAAAAGGAGACAACCCTCACTTGGGCGTCAGCTCCCTACGAGGCCCTGCAGCCAGCAATAGCAGTGGCCGTGTTCTTTAGAATGTCTTTGCCTAGCAATAAAAGCAATGCTTGGGTTTCACTCGGTGTCGTCAGGTTTATTTTTCCAAGGGTCAGAACCCCAGAGAGTGGAAAATGGAGCATTAATGCAGTTCGTACTCTGGCTCCCTCATACTTAGCCAAAATTCAACAACACAAAATGATCATGACAGTTTTTATACGTAAGAATATTTAACATATCCTATAATATGTAGTATAGGCATTCCTTATTTGTGTGTGTGTGTCTTCTTTCATCTTGGACAAGATTTCTGTTTGTTGTCTTTTCTTTCTTTCTTTCTTTTTTGCAGTTTTTGGCTGGGCCTGGGTTTGAACCCGCCACCTCCGGCGTATGGGGCAAGCGCCCTACTCCTTTGAGCCATAGGCGCCCCCCTATTTGTTGTCTTTTTATGTTGGAATTTATGCATGCAAAGTACATAGTGGCATGTTGAGCATATGCAGTGTTCGGTGAAGTTTGTTTTTACTGACTGACTAAAAATGGCTTGTAAGTGCTTTGTGAGACTTAAGACTATTGTCTTTTTTTATAAATATAAGAAGATGCTCTTTGTCCTATTCATCCTTTGTTTTTTTATTTGAATTTTATATCATCTATTGGCATAATTTGACCAGGAGTTTGAAAACACTGCAGGAGTTCAGAACAGCTTGGGCAACATAAAAAATAAAATATCTAAATAAGTAAATAAATAAAATAAAAACATTTTGCAATCATATTGCTTAACTTAATATATTTTCTACCTCCTAACATATGATAGTTCTTACCACTGATCATATTATATTTATCTATTACATATAATATATGCATAAATACATATTTTTTCCTTTATCCAGAATTTTGAAAAATATGTGAGTATGTGAGTAGATTAAGTACCATAATATCAGTTCTGCTTTTAAGTTGTGAACGCATTTCATCAGTAAGTTGCATCTTGTTTTAACTCTCTTAAGTCTTATTCAAGTTTACTTTTTAATTTATGTTTCATTTTCATTTGTCCCTATTTGGGGAAAATATAAATTTTCAGATTGAATTTTTACTCTTTGTCATAATACATAACTATCTTTTTTTTTGTTGTATTCATCTTTTAATTCTTTCCTCTAAGTAATTTCTCCCTCAAATAAACAAATCAAATTCACAAATGAGGAAAATCAAACCCAAAGAAATCATCGTTTTAAAGTCTTAGTGGTAATGTCATTTAAGCTCAAATTTTTACTTTAGATTCGAATGTTAGTGCTTTTTCCATCAAGCTAAGTGATTTTACCAATTACTTGTTTTTCTTGAGGTTTGCCTGGATTTATCATTAGATTGGTATGTATTATAATAGCATTATAAATAATAGCCCCGCATTATTACTTTAAATAATATGTTAAATTTAGTTTGCCAGTTAATAAAGGTATGAATCCTGACTATGAATTTTAGATGAAAGATATCTCTCTAAATACAGATATATAATACAGGTATAGATATGTCTTTATTGTTCAGGAAAAGCTTTAAGACATTTCAAAATGTGCTTCTTTATGACAAATTCACATTTCAAAGATAGTGGTGGCTTTTGTTTCATGTATAGCCAACTATCTATTGGTATTAAGTAGTAGCACTTGGAGAGAACTATAAGCTTAATAGATGCTTCCTCATATTTCTCATGGAATTCTCTACACTCATTTCTTCAGGAGAAAACTGAGGCTCAGAAAAAAATGATACTTGACAATAATCAGAAAGTAAGTAGCCTAGGAAAAGCTGGACCCCAATTCTTCTGTCTATAAATTTCCTTTACCTTGTTTTAATTTATTTTGGTTTGAGCTTACTCAGAATGAAATTGAAATTTATGCATAGGAAGCTGGGAGGGTTTTTTGTAGTTTTTGGCCGGGGCTAGGTTTGAACCTCCACACCACTCCTTGAGCCACAGGCACCACCTGGAAACTATTTTTTCTTTCCAAAGAGTGTTATTTTTTATTTTTAATATTTTTAAATTTTACTTTCTGTTCTTGAGACATACATACACATAATATATACAATATGTAAATAGATATATATGTGCTTATTTACATATGGCTATGAACATACACGTATCCATATACATATATGCTCATGGATCTGTATATATATATACTTCTGCATCTTGATAATATCTGTCTCATCAAAGACATTATTTTTGTATCTTTCTCTCCCTTTTTTCAAAACTCTATCTCTAAATGCTCCATCCAAAATCAACTAATGAGGATATTACAATGGTGTTGTTTCATGCTTGTTACTACCATGGGGAACACTTAGCACTTAAGAATGACATTGAAGAAATACCACAGAGCAAGTCAGACTATTCTAATTAGCTTACTCCCTTATCTAGATATTTGGACCATGTCCTAGCTTGGATGGATGTATATGCATATTCTAAAGGGGTCACTGAGTTTCTTTAGCCTGCCCTGGAAGATTAAAGTGAGTTTTCTATTGGGTAAACAAAATAAGCCAAGGTTCATTTTGTTCAGCATGTTGTAGAAGCTGAGTTAACTTTTTCAAGCGAACCATGTGTCTTATTTACTTTAGTTTTGTCCAGTAGAGGGACTGGGGAGACAAGGTTCCAAGTCTTGTGGTCTAGACACCTGTAATTATAACAGTGACTTACCAGAAAGTCTTTAAGTTTTGTTACATGAAAACTGACTTAAGATCTGAATCTGCTTGAATGACCTTTACAAAGAATTGAATGCAGGTGTTGCTGAAAGTAGAGAATGTTGTGAATTATTTTTGTTTGGTCTGTTTTTAAGTCAAACTCATTGACAGTCAGTGGATGCCAAATGTTACTTGGTAAGTAGAAGCATAATTTAAATGTTCTCATAGATTCCTAACTGAATAATATGTGAACTTTCCTGGGAATACTACTGAATACTTGTGTTCTTGTGTCATATCTTTAGCAGTCGATTTATATTTAATTTAACAACCTACATGTTTATTTGGAAATTTACAGTTCCAGGAGAAGCCCATTGATTTATCACTTTTTCCAACATCATAAATTCTGGACAATGGTTATAAAGACTCACTGGTCTTGACCCAAATTACTCATCTTCCTCTTTTGTAGTTTCCTAGTTCTTCCTCATCAGAAGAATGTATCTCAAAAAGCAAAATATGTGCTGCCAAATCCATACAAACTTTTCTCACTGGAGTCATTCATTCATTTGCTCACAAAGAGTATTAAACAAAATTTCTGGTGATTCAGTGGGGACTGGCCAAGATATGGTCTCTTCATGATTCATAGAGTTTCCAGTTGAGCAAAGAGGAAAGGCAAAGTGAAGACCAGCAAAATGAGAATGAAAAAGGTACAGAGTGCCATGGGATACACAGGCAGATGGAGGAAAAAGCTCAGTGGCCAAAATTTCAATGAACCAGAACAATGGTAAAGATGAAATGAGGAGGAGTAGGAGATAATGGGTTGGAGAAGGACAGAGTCAAACCTTTGTTTTTGTCTTCTAAGAATACCTTCCTCTTTCTCCTCTTCATGACAGCACTCTTGTTTGTCTTCAGAAAACTTTGTCCACATGGTTTCAGGGGGGGGGTCAATCCCCTGCCCTGGCTCTGTCAGGCTGGGCTTGGAGGTGTGTACCAGCTTATCGGACATATAGCTCAGATTTGGGCTGCAACCCCATATTGGGCTGGGGAGAGTCACACCAGGGAGTTTGTTGGAACTGTTAGTTAGGTAAGAGTTCTAATCTTTCACTGGGGTCTTAAGCTCACAGAGCAGTATTTTTCAACATTTTTTATCTCACAGCACACTTGAACTTATAGTTAAACTTCTATAGCATACTTACATAATGTTGATCAAAAAAAAAAGAGTAAAAGAAAAAGAATGTACTTACTGTGCTTTGAACTTCTTTTGAAAATAATGTATTTAATGATCTTCAAAAATTTTCATGGCACACCGGTGTGCCACAGCTCACTAGTTGAAAAATCACTGCCATAGAGCATATGCTAAGAATTGCTAGTGGCCACTCTTAATGTTACTTAGGGGAACATACTAAAGAATAAATTCAACTTAGAAGAAAATGTTGCTGATTTAAGAAAGGAATTATGGGAAATATTGTTTGAACACATGGATGTCTGAACATCCAGCCATACCTGATCTATTCAGGAACTTCTTTTGGCTAGCTGTGATTTGTAATTCCCAACATCTTATACCAAGAGTCCTTACTATCTGTGGTTTGGGGCAGTCATGGATTGAGAGTATTGGGAAAAGGAGAGTGACAGAAAGCCCTATAGAATTAAAATTGTTTTGGAGGTGAATGCTCTAACTGGGAATTTTCCCAGCAAGCTGGGTCAAGTTTTCAAGATATAAATTTTTGGAGGTGAATGCTCTTACTGGGAATTTTCCAGGCAAAGTGGGTCATGTCTGGCTCAACTTTAGTTTGTAGACTACACTAAGGTATATTGAACAGCAAAGAACTTCTATAAGTAAAGGGACTTTGGGAGCAAGTACCTCCGTCCTATGTTCAAAATCAGTGGGTGTGGCCTAAAACTGAGGTCTTTAACACCAATTGAATTGTTGAGGCAGGGTTCTGCCTCAGTTACTGATTATTCTCTTTGGGGACATGAGAACTAGAAACCAGAAGGAATGAGCATGGGATGGCACCAGTGTTGGTGAATAAGGCAAAGTGTAGGGTCAAGAATTTCAAAGGACTTCATGAATGATTCACTTGGCACCTACTATATCCCAATTTCTAGGTCAGGCTTGCACCATAGTTTCAAGGGAATTAGAAAGCACCATGTTTGGCACAAAAGGATTTGTAGAGGAACTCTAACAGATATAAGAATTAGATATCAGTACAGGGCAACATACCTTCAAATCTCTTTTGGTTACAAGGAAATCTATAAGCCATCACAAATAAAAGAGAAATTCACAGAAGACATATGAATAATAATCATAATAAAAATACCAAAAGATGCAGCTAATAAGTTCAAGTGCTTAATAAGGATCACACATGTGCCAAAAATTGTGACTTATCTTTCACGTTCTTTGTTAGGTATACTCCCAAATATTTCATCTTCTTTGGCACTACTGTGACAGGCCCCACATTTCTGCACCTCCACCGTGTACCCATCTCTTCTCAACCCAGCTATTTAATCCCGGCCTTCCTGCAATTAATCCTTTCATTTTCTTCATTAAAACCTCTTTTTGGTATCCGATTCAAATTTTACACCAAGCTGTCTTTCCCCTTAACCCTCTGCTAGTCATTCTGCTTAATTCTAACCTTAGCCTCAACCCTCATTCCAAATATTGCTAGAAAGCAGGGACACTGCTTATTTGTCCCCTAAAGCTCTTGCCTCCTTACACATTCCAGGTAACCGCCTGTGTCTATGTGCTTGTTTTCTGGAAGTCAACCCAAGTTGTATTTCTCCTGGAAGGCAACACATCACCCGGGGGTAGATTCCAGGTTCTCAAGTTGAGTATGAATACACTGCCCTGTGCTCCGAAGGCTTTTACCTTGAAGGTTTTGATCCTCCTTGGACGCTGGGAGCCTAGGGGCTGAGAAAGCTCTAGTGGAGTTCTGGCTAATTCTGCTTTTCCTTTCTGAGTTAATCTGGAAGCCAGAACAGATCAGCTTCTGTTTTATGCTGCTTTGCGGGAGTACTAAAATGGTCTTTAAAAACATCAATCAACATTTCTATTGATTTTTATTAATTTTTAAAACAGAGTCTCACTCTGTTTTCCTGGGTAGAATGATGTGGTATCCTTGTATCTCACAGCAACCTCAAACTCCTGGGCTCAAGGCATTCCCTGCCTCAGCCTCCCCAGTAGCTGGGATTACAGGTGCCCACCACAACGCCTGGCTAGTTTTTCTAATTTTAATAGAGACAGGATCTTGCTCTTACTCCGGCTGGTTTTAAACTCTTGAGCTCACACAATCCACCCATCTTGGCCTCCCAGAGTGCTAGGGTTACAGGCATGGTGCCCACCCTCATCAACCTTTTTAAAACAGGAATCAGATTCTGTTACCCCTCTACTTAAACCCCTGTAGTGGCTTTTTGTTACACTTAGAAAAAAAGTTTAAAGCCTCCTGTTGGCCCATCTGGGCCCCATCTCAGAGGGCTCTGCCTCCCCTACTGCAGTGCTGCTCCTTCCCTCCTGTGTCCCCTTGCCCTGACCCACTTTCTGTTCCTCAATATGCCCAGCTTTGTTTTGCCCTAAGGCCTTTTTTCATATTGTGCTTTCTGCCTGCAAGGCTCACTCCAGTTCTTTAACAACCCACCCCACACCCTTTGAGTCCCAGCAAGCATGACCTCCGTGAGATTTTCCCGATGTCTGCATCTGCAGAAGTCTCCCCGTTTGCTCTCTGCATAATGTTCCATTTCTCATTGTCTATTTATTTGTTTATTGTCTTTCTGCCCCACAGACAAAACATGTAAATGCCAAGAGAATGGGAACTTACATCTATTAATATTTTGCTCGCCCCTCGCTGTAGACGCAGCACACAGAAATTCAGTGCATACCTGGTAAAGTGAAGGGATGAAACCCTAGAGAAGGAGGAACCCGAAAGCCACCTCCCTGTCCCTTCCACAGCAGCCTCCATGGATGCAGCAGAGAAGCTTCCAGTTCTAGCAAGTTCTCCATTTGGAAATCTCAAAATGCCAGTTAATTCCAATGTACATTGAGCAGAAATCTTTCTGTTTGAAACTTCCACTTTCTTGGCACCTGGAGTTACAAATAATACCCCTAATCCTTTTTTTTAACATTACTTTAAAATATTTGCACACGCCTATTTCATCCCTTCTACACTTCGCATCATTCTTTCCCCGAGAAGCTTTCCAAGCACTTCATTCTTCTCTTCCCCTCACAAATGTTTTTCAATGAATGTTTGTTTAATTTGAGTCATCTCAAATAGAATTCAATGTGAAAATACTTATAATTATCCCCTTTATTTGGGGTATGATCACTTTTTATATGCACTATAAAGCTGCAATTGTTTTTCTCTCTTTTTAAACAAATATGTCATGCTAGTAATTTCTATCACGTGTGCAATCAACCAAACCCACTGTTGTCATTTCTCATGCGTGAACTCCTCTCCTCTACCTGGAACATCTACCGTATATACTCGAGTATAAGCCGAGTTTTTTTCAGCACAAAAATCTGTGCCGAAAAACCCGAACTCGAGTATAAGCCGAGTTTTTTCAGCACAAAATTTGTGCTGAAAAACCCGAACTCGGCACAAATTTTGTGCTGAAAAAAACTCGGCTTATACTCGAGTATATAGGTAATTGCTTAAACTGAACTATCAATGTTTCATCTTGTTAGTTTTGACCCAGTCTCCTAGCCTGTCTAGATGTCTTTGAATTTTGTTCCTGTCCACTGTCATATTAGGGCTCTCCCCAAAGTCTGCACCATCTGAGCATGTGACAAGCCTGTGCTCTTTGTCTCCATCCAAGTTGCCAAGTTGCCAATAAAGATGCTGAACACAGCAGAGCTCTTAGCACGACCTGCAGAGGTCTCTTCCTGGTAAACGTGGCACTGTGGTCATCATGCTTTGGGTGTGGCCGTTCACCCAGGCAGGGAGCCACACAGTGTGCACGAGACTGTTGCCCAGATGCCGTGCTCACTCCATGCGTGCATGTCTGCCTCGGTGGCTGTTCCTTCACTTAGCATTTGGCAATCATAGCAGAGGAAGTAAGGTTAGTCTGGCGTGGCTTTTTCTTGGTGAGCAGCACAGGAAGCAGCTTGGAGGCCGCAGGGGGATGTGGCCCTTCCAGAGAAAGGCTCTCACCTCACACCAGCTAGTGATTCATCCAGTCACGCCATCTCCTGTCTCGTCCATCGGCCTCACAGCGTCTGCCCCGTCTCCCTTCCTACTGAATCTGCCCCTCCTTCCTCTCCCTCAAGGTGCTGTCTCCAGGTGTGCAGCTATTTGGAGGAATGATAGGAAGATTCTAAGAGGGATTTGCTGTGGTCTCACAAGGAGAAGAAGAGGAGGTATCACTTTTGATGATTGGAGGCAGCCTCCACGCCTAGCGTGGTGCAGAAGCTGGGACATCCCTTTCACAAGACCTGGCCCTCCCAGCTCTCCTGTTCCTGTTCAGCACTTCCTCACCCTCCCTTTCGGACTGAGCTCCCACCTTACTCTAAGTGGAAGCTGACACACCTGTTTCCACACACTGTAGACAACTTATTCTGCCTACTGTCCCAGAGAGACGGTGAGGCCCTGCCTCAGTGCTGTGGGGCCCGCTACTCCCCCCCCCACCCCCAGGGTCTACTGGGTTCCTGCAGGAGCCGCTGGCACTGCTGGTCTGGGGGATCAGAGACCCTTGCGCCCCAGAGCAGCGCTCTTTCTGTGGCTTTTGCCCTCTCTCTCTGCTTTCTCACTCATATGTGCTAATTTCTCGTTTCTTCTCTCCCAGTCCTCTTTTTCTGCTGCGGTCTCCTCCTCCTCCCCGCAGCCCTCCACCCATCTCCTTCAGTCCAGGGCAAACAAAAACAGCATGAATGAGGAGCTGTGGGAGAGGAGCTGTCCAGGCTCTCCATGCCCCTCCAGACCTCTGCGAGCATGGTTGAGCATTTCTTTCCCATCCTTACACTTTTCAGTGATGACACCACTCCTGCCACTTCTGTGGCTGTCTTGTTCTGTTGGAGCAGGTGGAGCATTGCTAACTGGAGGGGGAAATTCTACTCACCTAACTTGACTGGTTTTAATCTTAAGTTGTATATCCTGCCCAACTGTGCAAATGCACGATAAAAAATATCAAACAGGTAGCAAGCAATCAAATAACTTACTCCATCCAAACCTTATTAACAGACACGAAGAGCCCACCTTGGATATAAGTACAGCACAAACCACAGCTCCATTCATTCATCATGCTGTCAATTCAGCCATGGTCTGAATTGTGTTTCCCGCAATTCATACATTGAAGCCTTAACCCCCATGTGGTTGTGTTTGGAGTTGAGGTCTTTGATAGATGATTAGGTTTTAGATGAGGTCTTACTGGTGGGGGCCCTTATATTTTCCAACACCAGAGAACTTTCCCTCTCTGCCCTGTGAAGACCCACTGAGAAGCCAGAAAGAGCCTCATCAGAAACTGAATCAGCTGGTGCCTAGTCCGGGCCTTCTAACCTCCAAAACGGAGAGAAAGTTTCCGTTCTTTTAGCTACTCAGTCTATAGTGTTTTGTTACGGCAGCCATGCTGACTAATATAAATTCTCAAGCTAATTATTTGCTATCTGCCGCAACATTTGTTTTCCAAATGTGCCATTTGCACTCAAATCTACACGTAAGTTGAATTAACTAATTAATACAGGCATAAACTATCACAGGATGGGAGCCTCTGGTGACTCCAGTTCTCATTAATTCCCATATATTTGTATATCTTCACTATGCTGGCTTCTCGTTTAACTGTAAAGCACTTGGATGTTGTTTTTGTTTTTTTTTTTTTGAGACAGAATCTCACTGTTTCACCCTTGGTAGAGTGCTGTAGCGTTACAGCTCACAGCAGCCTCCAACTCTTGGAAGGTGATTGGGCTTAAGTGATTCTCTTGCCTCAGCCTCCCAAGTAGCTAGGACTATAGGCGCCCACCACAACGCCGCGCTATTTTCTTGTTTCAGTGGTCCTTCTGGCCCAGGCCAACCTCCAATCTGCCAGCCTCGATGTATGTGGCTGGTGCCGTAACCATAGTGCTACAGGCACCCGGGCCCACTTAGACACTGTTATCCAAATGTTCCTCTGTCCACATTGCCTTGATATCCTGACTCTTTCTGGAAACTGTACACATAGCTACCCCGAAATTAGCCTCTTGGGCTGAGAACCCAAGCGATGATCCATTTTGTGAGAAAGCCTGTGATTGCATTTGATTCCCACCTCCTGCTCTCACCACTGGTGTGCTGAGAATTAGGGAGTGACATGCAGGGATGTGGTCTCCTTTTTAGGAGTGGAGAAGATTAGAATGGACAGCTTATCAGTGATAATAAAAACACCTGACCTTTGAGTTCTAACTGCTTGACATACAGATCTCACTTAATCCTCAAAATGAATGCTGTGAAGTAATGGATATTTTCTTCATTTTATGAGTGAGGAAAGTGAAGCAAAGAAAAAGACATAAACTGCCAAAGATTATCATTACTACTACGCCAGTAGTAACAGAGACAGGATTAAAACCTAGATGGTCTGAATCTGGAGATCATATTTCTGGCACCACCTAAAAGGACTCAAAACGCAAAGTAGATGACTGTAAGAGGGAGAAGTTTGTGGCCTCCATTTCATCTTCCTGGAGCAGACTTCTCAAGCTCATGTGTCTACCATTTCTTTTGTGTGGAAGGACTACTAAACATAGCACTTGCCGCTTAGCTTCCTGTTGCCAGGTAGGGAATCTCCTGGGATACTGCGTTTGAATAATCCATACTTACTACTACACTGAGTGCTTTCCCTCAATCAATAAAAGAGATTCAAGGCCAGGTGCGGTGGTGGTTCACACCTGTATCCTAGCACTCTGGAGGCCAAGATGAGCAGATTGCTTGAGCTCAGGAGTTTGAGACCAGCCTGAGTAAGAGTGAGATCCATCTCTATTATTATAAAAATATAAAAAGTAGCCAGGCCTTGTGGCAGGTGCCTGTAGTCCCACCTACTCGGGAGGCTGAGGCAAGAGGATCACTTGAGCCTGAGACTGAGATTGCTGTGAGCTATGATGACGCCACAGCACTCAACCCCAACGTGACAGAGGGAGGCTCTGTCTCAAAAGCAAGAGATTCACGGGAGGCATTTAGACATGTATGTGTGTTGGGCACTGACGCTGGTGAAAGCCGGGGGTACCCTTTATTTGATCTTGAAGCTAAACCTTAACCATGGAGACTCCTGAAACACTGCTCAGTGTCTTGTGGACACAGCACCCCCATCTGTCAATTCAAGGGCGAGGAGGTATTTGGCCACCGCTTAGGAAACACAGACTGTTCTGACATCAGCACCTTTTATTGGGCTGGTCACATCTTGGGCATTGAGAACAGAAGAACTTTCGATTTCCTGCTGCCAGCAGAGTGGTGCAAAAAGCTGCTGTCAGACAGACCATTAAACAATACAGAGATTCTCTGAAGACCGACTTAAGAACTTGTAGCATCTGCCTTCAGTCGTGGGAGCCCATAACAAAACATGCTCTCGTGTGTCTCTGAACAGCGTCTAGGCGGCACAGAAGAGCCACCCAAACAACATGTGCCGGTCTGAATGGAAACGTGTGGGAACCAGGGCAAAATGTTCAAAGGGGTTCCCCGTTCCCCCAGCCCGAATCCCTCTCCCCTTACAGAGCACCCAGCACTTGGAGACCCTATGACAAAGCAGCACTTTGCATTCTCCCCATCCCAGGGGTCTTCTCACCACCTCGTGCGTGTGTACAGACCTTTGCTCCTAACGTCTCGAGACGGCAGTGCCCGTACAACTAGAGGGAGCATACTGTCACAGCTAGAGCATTGCTCCTGGAGTTTATGCACACGAACTTCATGATCACGATCCTTAATGCCACTAATGGTCATGATACTATGTTTTCCTGATCTGTGGTTGTGATGGCTGATCTTATGTGTCAGCTTGACTGGGCCAACGTATGCCTCAACAGCTGGTGAGATGATTTCTGAGTGTGTGGAGTGTTTCACAAAGAGATGATCATTTGAATCAATAGCCTGCCTTGACTGAGTAACAGCCTTCCTCCCTGATGCAGGTGGGCAGCATGTAATCTGTTGAAGGCCCACACAGAACAAAAAGACAGAGAGAGGAAAGGCAAATTCTCTCCCTTGCCACCTCTTTTTTTTTAGACAGAGTCTCACTTTGTAACCCTGGGTAGAGTGCCGTGACGTCACAGCTCACAGCAACCTCAAACTCTTAGGGTCAAGCAATCCTCTTGCCTCAGCCTCCCTGGTAGCTGGGATTACAGGTGCCTGCCACAACACCTGGCTATTTTTTAGAGATGGGGACTTGCTCTTACTCAGGCTAGTGTTGAATCTGTGAGCTCAGGCAATCCAATCCACCCACCTTGGTCTCCCAGAGTGCTAGGATTATAGCCATGAGCCACGGCACCTGGCCTTCCCACCTTTTTTGAGCTGCCACATCATCTCCTTTCTCCAGCCCTCGGACATCAGGGCTCCTGGTTCTTGGGCCTTTGGGGTTCAGAGCTCTAGGACCAACATGCCTTCTACCCCCAGCGCTCAGGCCTTCTGCCTCAGGCCTGAAGTTACAGTGTTAGCTCCCCCAATTCTCAGGCCTTCGGACTCAGACTGAATCACACCCCCACCTTCCTGGTTCTCCAGCTTGCAGACAGCATATTGTGGAGCTTCTTGGGCTCCACGATGGTGTGAGACAATTCCCAGAATAAATCTCCTCTTATATATCTACACATATTCTAACAGTATCCTATTGTCTCTGTTTCTCTGGAGACCCTTGATAAATATGCACACAATGATTGAATCTCAGCTTTTCACAATATTGTCATAAGGATTCAATTCTTATAACACATGATGGCTGCTCAATAAAGTAAACATTAATTCCTTTTTCCTTGCCTTGTTGAGAGAAGGACCAACGTCAGCAATTTCTGCATGCCTTGCTCCCAACATGCGTCTTGGTACATACTAAATAGCAGAAAAATGCTTGTGGAATACATAAATCTTACCACCCCCGTTTTTTTTTTTTTTTTTTGAGACAGAGTCTCACTCTGTCGCCCTGTCTAGAGAGCCGTGGCATCAGCCTAGCTCAACCTCCTGGGCTCAAGTAATCCTTCTGCCTCAGCCTTCTGCATAGCCGAAGGGCCCACTGGCACCTACCCCAATGCCTGGCCAATTTTTCTATTTTCAATAGAGGTGGGATCTCACTCTTGCTCAGGCTGGGGTCGAATTCCTGAGTTCAAGGGGTCCTCCTGCCTGGTCTCCCAGAGTGCTAGGATTACAGATGTGAACCTGGCCGTCATTTTTTTCTATATTAAAATCCCTTACTCTGTGTTGGCCATCTATTTGTTTCCTAAATGCTTTTTAAAAGAATGATGCTTCTCTACAAAAACACTCCTAAGGTTTAAGTTATTTACATATAGAAAGTTATATCAGTTAATAATATATAACCTAATATATAGTGATATTAATATATCAATTAAATATTAATATAATTAATACACTGATATATTATCATATATTAATATATACATACATATGTATACATATGTAAAAATTTATTGAGCTGTCTTTTCAAATTTTAGTATTTTATTGTAAAATAAAATTTAGTATTTTATTGAAACCACCACCTACATCGAGAAACAGAACATTTCAGTTGCTCCAGAAGGTTCCTTCATGTCACCTCCCAGTTGATAGGCCCCCAGCCAGAGAAAATCATTATTCTGATTTCTCTCATCATAGTTTTGCTGGTTCTCGAACTTTATATCCTTTTGTGTCTGGCTTCTTTCAACAAATACTGTGAGATGCATATGTCTTTTCGTTTACATCAGTGGTTGGTTCAATTTTTTTTTTTTTTATTGTTGGGGATTCTTTGAGGGTACAATGAGCCAGGTTACACTGATGGCATTTGTTAGGTAAAGTCCCTCTTGCAATCATGTCTTGCCCCCAGAAGGTGTGGCACACACCAAGGCCCCACTCCCCTCCCTCCTTCCCTCTCTCTGCTTTTCCTCTCCCCCCCCCCATAACCTTAATTGACAGTAATTGTCCTTATATCAAAATTGAGTACATAGGATTCATGCTTTTCCATTCTTGTGATGCTTTACTAAGAATAATGTCTTCCACTTCCATCCAGGTTAATATGAAGGATGTAAAGTCTCCATTTTTTTTTTTTTAATAGCTGAATAGTATTCCATGGTGTACATATACCACAGCTTGTTAATCCATTCCTGGGTTGGTGGGCATTTAGGCTGTTTCCACATTTTGCCGATTATAAATTGAGCTGCAATAAACAGTCTAGTACAAGTGTCCTTATAATAAAAGGACTTTTTTCCTTCTAGGTAGATGCCCAGTAATGGGATTGCAGGATCAAATGGGAGGTCTAGCTTGGGTGCTTTGAGGTTTCTCCATACTTCCTTCCACAAAAGTTGTATTAGTTTGCAGTCCCACCAGCAGTGTAAAAGTGTTCCCTTCTCTCCACATCCACGCCAGCATCTTCAGTTTTGAGATTTTGTGATGTGGGCCATTCTCACTGGGGTTAGATGGTATCTCAGGGTGGTTTTGATTTGCATTTCTCTAATATATAGGGACGATGAACATTTTTTCATATGTTTGTTAGCCATTTGTCTGTCTTCTTTAGAGAAGGTTCTATTCATGTCTCTTGCCCATTGGTATATGGGATTGTTGGCTTTTTTCATGTGGATTCATTTGAATTCTCTATAGATACTAGTTATCAAGCTTTTGTCTGATTCAAAATATGCGAATATCCTTTCCCATTGTGTAGGTTGTCTATTTGCTTTGGTGGTTGTCTCCTTAGCTGTACAGAAGCTTTTTAGTTTAATGAAGTCTCATTTGTTTATTTTTGTTGTTGCTGCAATTGCCATGGCAGTCTTCTTCATGAAGTCTTTCCCCAGGCCAATATCTTCCGGTGTTTTTCCTATGCTTTCTTTGAGGGTTTTTATTGTTTCATGCCTTAAATTTAAGTCCTTTATCCATCTTGAATCAATTTTTGTGAGTGGGGAAAGGTGTAGGTCCAGTTTCAGTCTTTTACATGTGGATATCCAGTTCTTCCAACACCATTTGTTGAATAAGGAGTCTTTCCCCCAAGGTATGTTCTTGTCTGGTTTATTGAAGATTAGATGGTTGTAAGATGTTAGTTTCATTTCTTGGTTATCTATTCGATTCCAAGTGTCTATGTCTCTATTTTTGTGCCAGTACCATGCTGTCTTGACTACTACGGCTTTGTAATACAAAACGCATATATTTTTTAATTATGTGGGTGGGGTGACAGGTGTCTTAGGAGACTGAGGTAGGAGAATCACCCAGGAAGCTAATGTATTCCAGCCTGGGTGACAGAACAAGACCCTGTCTTTAAAAAAAGTTTTTAGCCCAGACATGGTGGCTCACCATGTAATCCTATAATCCTAACATGGTGGGAGACTGAGGCAGGTGGATTGCTTGAGCTCATGAGTTTGAGACCTCATTTCTACTAAAAATAGAAAATGTGAGTTAAAGAGGATCGCTTGAGCCCAAAGTTTGAGGTTGCTGTGAGCTATGATGCAATAGCACTCTACCCAGGGTGACAGCTTGAGACTCTTTGTCTCAAAAAAAAAGTTTCTTTTAGTTCATGTATTTCTGGAGATTCCTGTAATGTACATTACCTTTAACCAGTTGTTTATAAAGCTAGAGTTGGGGTTTTGCATTTATGTGTATTACAGTAAAGTACTGTGGGAGAGACGTTATATAAAGGCACATAAAATATATGAAGAAAGGAAAAGGACTCTGATTTGCTTTTATAGTAGTAACATGGCTCCCTGTTAATTAAAAGTATAGGTTTATTTGAACATCAGAAGTTAACCCAGGAGATTGCAACATTCTAAACAATTTAGAGTAAAACTATCCACTAATTAGTAACAAATTGGTGAACTAATTACTCATTAACGAATTGGCCTTTGATAAGAGATTTTTCTTTTCTCTTAGGGTGAGGAGCAAATAAGGTGTGTGTGTCTATGTAAAAGTCTTGGCAACAGTGTTGGAATCACGTTAATGTTTATCAATGGTTTTTAGGGAATAAGCCTGAATTGGAAGTGTAGAGTTTTGGATTTTAATACTGTTCTTATACATTGCATAACCTTAAACATGTGGCCTCTGCTGCCCCCATTCAATAAAATCATGTTAAGGTACTTAACCTTTCTTATTTTTTTAGTTGTAAAAGGAAAGGAGATAGTAATACCTATCTATGGGTTGTGTGAGAATTAAATGAGCTAATAATGTAAAATACTTAGAATGATAACTGGTTAAGTTCGTAAGCTTTTGGTAAATGTTTGCTGTTACCAAGTTGTGTGTCCCTTATCCAAAATATTAGGACCAGAAGTATTTCCAGATTTTGGATTTCGGAGCATTTACACATAACAATTTGAGTGTCCCTGATCTGAAGATCTGAAATCCAAAACACTCCAGTAAACGTTACCTTTAAGCCTCATATCTGTAATCAAAAAAAAAAAAAAAAAAAAAAAAATTTTTTTTTTTTTTTTTTTTTTTTTTTTTTTTTTTTTTTTTTTTTTGCTTAGCGTCTATACCTTAGTGTTTAGGGCCCCGGCCACATACACTGAGGCTGATGGGTTCAAACCTAGTCTGAGCAGCTAAACCACAATGACAACTACAAAAAAAAAAAAAAAAAAAGGCAAGAAGTTTTGGTGAACACCTATAATCCCAGCTACTTGGGAGGCTGAGGCAGAGAACCGCTCAAGACCAAAAAGTGGAGGTTGCTGTGAGCTGTGATGCCAC
>CAUYPK010113549.1:0-24444 GCA_963574355.1 Loris lydekkerianus
TAAAGGCAGGAAAAGCCCAAATTGTTTCTTCTAGTATGAGAGTCATAACTACCTTCTGGTGTGGAGAAATTGCCATTGGAAAATTTGACAATTTTGATTCTCACTGGTGTGGTTAAAAACTGAATAAAAGGTGTTAATAGAAAAAAAAAAAAAAGAAATCTGTCACTTGTCCTTAAATTATCCTTCAAGAGTAAAACGAAATAAAGACATTTTCTTTTTTTTTTTTTTTTTAATTGTTGGAATTCATCGAGGGTACAATAAACCAGGTTACACTGATTGCATTTGTTAGGCAAAATCCCTCTCGTAATTGTGTCAATAAAGATACTTTCAAAACAAAACAAAACATATCCACAAGACTGAGAGAGTATTACAACTCCAGGTCTTTACTGGAAAAATTACCAGTATGAAGAAAATGAACACAGAGGCAAAAAGCAAGGGTGAGACAAGAAATTGGAAAAATTAAATAAATTTTGACTGTAAAAAAAAAAAAAAAAGGCAGAAATAACAGTAATGACTAGTTGGTGGGAGGAGGTTGGAGGACTATACACAGGTTCAACTAAACCACTGAGACGCCGATCACCAGGACAGTGGGAGGAAGGGCAGATTAAAGCCATAGAGGGCCATTGCATTGTTTGGAAGAAAATGAATAAAAATGATTAGACTTTGTTAAATAAAATGTACGTGCTAAAAATTTGGAGGTAAAAGAATACAAACAGTTGACAGGAAAAGGTAGAAATATACAAAAACTGTTCAAAGAAAAACAGGAAAAGAAGGAAAAAAAGAAACAACAAAAAAATGATAACTAGGAAATAAAAAACGAGCATGGCAGAAATAGATCACATATACACTAGAATCTCCATAGTTGACCACCTCCTCAAGTTGACCTAATTTTCAGAGACCACATATACATATCAGTACAATAGGGCTAGTCACATGTTGACCAGATTGTTATAATCCCTTGGGTGTTATAGGTCCCAGTTTACAGAAGTTCTACTATGAATAATTACAAAGAATATAAATGATAAAACAAAATTTCAGGTGATAAAACATCAATCTATAGATAAATGATATTTTTAAGATACACACTTAAAGGAAAACTATACAATAAAACCGCATTTAACATCATTCTAGGTTCTTGGAAACTATTTAAGTAAAATGATGCATAACAAAACCAATGTTTTTCTCATCAACATTGCAACAAAATGATGTTGAATGAAACAACATTGTTCAAGAATAGCCTGTATATCTTTTCGCTTCCAAGAACCTATGGACTATGTTAAGCGAGCAGTTACCATATAGGAGTCATATTAACTACAGAGAAATTAATATAAAAAGATACAAGGACATACAAGGAAAATACTAACTAAAATGAGGCAGGAATAGCAATATTCAGGTAAAATAGAATTAGACCAAAATTACTAATAGAAATAAAATAGAATAGTATATTCACATAATGGAAAAAGAATTCACTGAGAAGAAATACTCATGAATTTGCATAAATATTGATGGATTACACGGAGAAATTGACAATACACAGATTTTAACCTTCCCACCCTAAAGGGAAGGGAATGTCAAACTGAAGAGAACTCCAAAAGTAGGCAAAAAATTAGGAAGAACATGAGAAATTTGAAGAACACAGTTAATTTTGAGCTATTAGACTAATATAGAATTCTGCATCCATCAACTACAGAATACATTTTTCTTTTAAAACACAAAATGTTTGAAAAATAACATTTATGTCATTGGACATAAGGGAAGTGCTAACAAAGAACGGCTATTATAAAGACCATGCTGTCTTTTCACATAGCAACTAAATTAGAAATCAACAATAATTTAAACAAAGTTTTGTGGGTTTTTTGTCACCCTTGGTAGAGTGCCGTGGCATCACCATAGCTCATAACAACTTCAGTCTCTGGGGCTCAAGAAATCCTCTTGACTCAGCTTCACAAGTAGCTGGGACTACAGGTGCCTACTATGGCTAGTTTTTTCTATTTTTAGGAGAGACGGGATTACACTCTTGCTCAGGCTGGTCTTGAACTGGTCTTGAGCTCAAGTAGTCCACCAACCTTGGCCTCTCAGAGTGCTAGGATTACAAGTGTGTGAGCCACCGTGCCCGCCCCAAATTTATAGTTTTAAATGAATTTATTGAAAAACAAAAAAACAAATGAGTGAGGTATCAACTCAAGTAGCTAGATTAGAAAGAAGAAATAATACAGGTAAGAGTAAACATAATGAAAGACAAAAATATGAATAAGAAAAAGGTGTTTATTTAAAAAGACTAAGTAGACCTCTATATTAATTTAAAAACCAGAGCTGGCACACATAAACAATATTAAGAATAAAAAAGGGAATATAAAATACAGTCAATGTTTATGAGGCCATAATAAAAATTATGAATAACTATGCTAATAAATATGAGAATTCATAAATGGACCATCTAAACCAGATTACCAAAGTTGAATCAAGAAAAATAGAAAACCCAAATTCATCAATAATCACTTATGAAATTGAATCATCAAAAACTTGACACATAAATTCTTTTTTTTTTTTTTTGGACACATATTCATTTTAAAAGTGGTTCAGGGGCTCAGTGCCCATAGCTTAGTCATTAGGGCACTGGTCACATGCACTGGGGCTGGCAGGTTCAAACCCAGTCCAGGCCAGCTAAACAACAATGATGACAACAACAAAATAGCAAGGCATGGTGGACGGCGCCTGTAGTACCAGCTACTTGGGACTTAATGGAAAGCAGCTGAGGCAAGAGAATCACTTAAGCCCAAGAGTTTGAGGTTGCTGTGAGCTGTGACTCCAAGGCACTCTACCGAGGGTGATATAATGAAACTCTGTCTCAAAAAAAAAAAAAAAAAAAAGAAAGAAAAGAAAAGGAAAAATGGTTCAGATGATTTCACAATGAGTTTTACCAAGCATTAAGGGAGAGATAGTCTTTTTGTCTCACAAAATGTTTAAGAAAAATATATAAGAAAGAGGAAAAGCTACCAACTTATTCAACAGAGCTAATATAACCTTGACACCAAACAATATAAAAACACCATTTTAGAAAGAAAATTATGGACCAATTTCACCTATTAACATTTGTAACAATCCTAAATAAAATACTAGTAAATGATACCCTACAGAATAAAAGATTATATATATTCCTATATCATGTATATATATATATATGCATGTTTCAACAAAATTAAATATGTTCATCTTTATCCCATTGTAATATCAAGAAATACATGATCATCTCATAAAATTTACATGAAAATACATTAAAGCATTACATAAAATTAACCCTCAGGATGTAATTTTTAACTTATTATAAAATAATAAGAATAAAGAGAAAGTTCTTAATTTAATAAAGAATATCTACTGAGGTTCGGCGCCTGTGGCTCAAGCGGCTAAGGCGCCAGCCACATACACCTGAGCTGGCGGGTTCAAATCCAGCCCAGCCTGCCAAACAACAATGATGGCTGCAACAAAAAAAAAAAAAAAAAAAAAAAAAAAGCCAGGCGTTGTGGGGGGCGCCGGTAGTCCCAGCTACTTGGGAGGCAGAGACAGGAGACTCGCTTGAGCCCAGGAGTTTGAGGTTGCTGTGAGCTGTGATGCCACAGAACTCTACCCAGGGCAACAGCTTGAGGCTCTGTCTCAAAAAAAAAAAAAAAAAAAAAAAAGAATATCTACTGAAACCTTAAGCAAAATTCATGCTTAACAGAGAAACTTTAGAGTACTTCTCAAAGACAGTAAGACTTGGTACCAACATTATCAAAAGAAAAGAAAAATACAGTAAGAAGACAAGGGTGTACTTCATCATGGTTGCTATTAAACATTGTCCCAATAGCAAAAACACAAGAAAAAAGATACAGGAGTCATGGAAAAGAATGGAAACGGAATGGAAAAGAAAAGGCAAATTAGTGTTGTATTGTGATCATCTATATAGAAATCCAAGAGTATCTATATACAGACTGTGAGAACAAAATATCAGCTGGGATGCAGAGGAAAAGAACAAAATTTTAAAAACCAAGAATATGTCTATGGACCAGCAAATAAATTAGAAAATATAATAAGACAAAGGGTATCACTTAAAATAACAAAATCTATGGAAAATAAATGCAGCACAACTTGTATAAGACATATATAGGGAAAGCACCAGTCATTATTCACCTGAAAAAAAGGAGAAGATGGAAAGGTCCAACATGGTAAAGATGTCAGTATAAACAGAATACGTTTTCAAAAAGAATCTCAACAAGATTTTGCATGTATGTGCAACTGTATATCAACTAGTAAAATCCAAGAAGGCCAAGAACTTCTGAAATAATATAAAAGTAATCAAAATAGCAATTATTGTGCTCTTCTTTATATGGCAGGCACTATTCTCACATTTTCCATATATTATCTCTTCACAATGTCCTTGCAGCAGATACTGTTATTATTTCTGCTTCACAGATGAGGAGACTGAGGGAAGTTGGACAAGTTCTCCAAGGTTCCACAGCTAGGAAATCACAAATGCTCACTGATCACTAGGTAGGAAAAAATTGTCTAAATCCTCACCTAGATGCACCTGTTCAACATTCTAGAGAAAATCCTAAAATTTATCAGGGAGTAGATTGATTATTTTATAATGAAATGACAATCAATTGTCCCACATCACAAAGTCTGAAAGCTGCAGATGCTGGTGTGGATGTGGAGAGAAGGGAATACCTTTACCCTGCTGGTGAGACTGCAAACTAACACAACCTTTTTGGAAAGAAGTATGAAGAATCCTCAAAGAACTCAAACTAGACCTCCCATTTGATCCTGAAATCCCACTACTGGGCAACTACCCAGAAGGAAAAAAAATCACTTTATCATAAGGACATTTGCACTAAACTGTTTATTGCAGCTCAATTTACAATCGCCAAACTGTGGAAACAACCTAAAAGCCCACCAATCCAGGAATGGGTTAACAAGCTGTGGTGTATGTATACCATGGAATACTGCTATCAAGCCACACACAAAAAAAGTGACTTTACAACTTTTGCATTAACCTGGATGGAGTTGAAATACATTCTTCTTAGTAAAGCATCACAAGAATGGAGAAGCAAGAATCCAATGTGCTCAGTTCTGATATGAGGACAATGGAGGGTAGTACAATCCATTGGTGGGGGAACGGGAGAGGGGAGAAAGGGAAAAGGGAGGGGGGTGGAGGGTCATGGTGTGTGACACACTTCTTGGGGGTGGGACACAATTATAAGATGGACTTTATCTAACAAATGCAAACAGTGTAACCTGGTTGGTTGTATCCTCAATGAATCCCCAACAAGTAAAAAAAATTTAATAAAAAAAGAATGACAATCAATTGCTATCAGACTTCTTTGCAGTAGCAATACATGCAAGAAAACAATGGTGCAATATCTTCTGAGCACTGAGAAAATAATTTTGAGTCTAGAATTCTACAATCAGCCCAATTCTCATGTGTAAGAGCAAAAAAAAAAAAAAAGGCATTTTCAGGAAAACAAATACTGTAGAATTTACTCAAGACCTTTTATGAAAGAGCTTTTAAATTGACATTCACATGAAGAAAAAAGAACCCAGAAGGTGTCAGAAGCACCAGCCCTCTAAATGCACTGAATAAATAAAACAAACAATATAAAATAGGCTAGGAAATTGGGAGCCATGGAAAAGTACAGGTTGAAAATATAAAAGTGTATGTTATTAGTTGCGGAAAAAATAGGCCATAAAATCCTATATATCTGGCTCAGCACCTGTAGCACAGGCGGTTAGGGCACCAGCCATGTACACCAAAGCTGGGGTGTTCAAATCCAGCCCAGGCCTGCCAAACAACAATGACAATTACAACCAAAAAATGGCCGGGCATTGTGGCAGGCACCTGTAGTCCCAGCTGCTTGGGAGGCTGAGGCAAGAGAATTGCTTAAGCCCAGGAGTTTGAGGTTGCTGTGAGCTGTGAGCTGTGAGCTGTGTGCTGTGGCCACAGCACTCTACCCAGGGTGATGGCTTGAGACTCTGTCTCAAGGAAAAAAAAAAATAATAATAATCCTATATATTTGCTAGAAGTGAGCTACTAAATTGGCTCTGAGCTGCTTTTGGCCAAATGAGAAATGGAAGACATCATTTAAAAGATTTACAGCATCTGTAACAGACAAGTTGTTCCCAAGAACTATTCCTGGTGCTAAGACCAGGAAGAAATTTCTCATAATGGTCAATAGATACAAGATCCAGGTCACTTGTCTGAGTGTGATTAATTTGGGAAAGAGATCCTCAACCCTTTTCTTACAACTTTTTTTCAACAAAAAGGTGATTATCACTTAGAACCATCAGCCTTCCAGAAATTTCTTCTTTGAGGATTAGAAGAGGGAAAGCCTGCTTCTTAAAGCATGTCATTTGATTAACCAGGTACTTTAAGAAAGCTGATCCTTCTAGGAATCTTCAGGTATATTCCACAAAGCGGATGGATAAGGTGACCTCCTCCTGGGCCTGGTCGCCTATGAGGGCACATGGTATTACAGGGGACCAGGGCACTCTTTTCCCAGAGCTATCCCCAGAACCACTCACATTGAATATTTCCATTTCCCCATTAAATCAGTCAAACATGCCAACATATGAGATCACCCACATAGCCAAACTTTAAAAACATCGTTTATTATTGTGTCTTCACAGTAATAAGCATCCAGAAACAATGAGCTTTTCCTTTCTTGTTGCATGGTAAATCCTTAACCTACCTGACATTCCATGTAACAAGCCTTAAATGGGAGTTGGGCGTTTTCTTCAGGTCTTTCTACCCATCACACTTGCCTGATGCAGAACAGTAACAGCCTATAACTGGCCGAGCTGTGAAGACATACTTTTCCTGATCTACTTTAGAAATCCTGCCTTGTGCTGGGACTGCTCCAGCATCCCATGGGGTTCCCAGAACTCCACACTGGCAAGGGAAGCTTCCATGGAATCCTGGATTGCTCTTGTGGGTAGAGCTAGCTCCCGAGGGAAGGGCGAGCTGCCTCTGACTAAGTCTGGAGCAATTCTCCAGGACTTCTCAAGAAGGGACAGTGGGAGAAGAGAGACAAAGGAAGACAGAAACACTTTACAATTGATCAAAATATTAGTTCTTATTAAGGCATGAAATATTTTCCCTTTCCTTTTCTACTTTTTCCTTATAATTAAAATAATAATGATAATGCAAGTGAGGGACAATGGCAGGTCCTAGGGACTGAGACGCGTAGATTTTACCCTCTGACCTGAAATCAGAACTTGATTGCAGCACTAGGTGGCTGTGTGGCCTTGGACAAGTTCTGATTCTATTTCTGAATCTCCATAATAAAAATAAAAGTAGTACTTACCTCAAGGAGTTCTAAAATAAAATACCATATATAAATACTTAGCTCTCAAGAAAGATTAGCTATTATTGTAAAAAGTTGAGAATTACAGGCAAACACAAAGAAAATTAAAAATGCCTTATAATCCACCACCGTCCATTTTGATGCACATAATTCCAATATTTTCTGGCTGCATTTGCAAAGAGTTAGATTACAATGCTTTCTATTTTATATAAGTTGCTCTTTAAATCTGACTCCATACCCTAAGCCTGTCCTATGTAATTCAGCATTCTTGGACAATGTGATTTTCAAAGACCATGTGGCATTTCACTTCTCAATGACCCCGGCCCTCCTTCCTCTCCACCAGTCCCACATGCTAAGTATTTCTAACTCATATGACCTGTCCAGATGATGACCGGCTGCTGTCTATTGGCTGTCAGGGGATGCAGACTTTACCTAACTATTCAGACCCCCTTCTTAGGTCAAGGACTCCTTGTGGTCTTCTTACATCCCCCACCAGATTACCCTGGGGCTGCTGAGCAAACCCCTGGGATGTGTAGCAAGATTTAATAGTTCAATGAGATTCCATGAGGTGCTGCAGAAGCTGAACAAGGCAGAAAGGCAGTTTTTCTCCAAACACTGTAAGGTTGGTTTCCAACGTATTAAATACACTACTAAAAATTCTCAGGAAGAGGAAGAGACTAAAGATTTTTATCTGAGCACAGTACATTGTTTTTCTAAATAACAGAGTCAAACAAGTTCAATACTTAAAGGCTTTCTTTTTAGATGGAAATCAAAACACTTCCTTATCGATGATTTTTATCTGAGATAACAGTAAAACCTTATTGATTCATACCAATAGGGAACTGCTAAACAGAAAAGTGGATTACATCCTTTTTTCTTTTCTTTTCTTTCTTTCTTTTTTTTTTTTTTGAGACAGAGTCTCACTTTATCGCCTTGGTAGAGTGCTCCAGCATCACAGCTCACAGCAACCTCCAATTCCTGGGCTCAGGCGATTCTCTTGCCTCAGTCTCCCTAGTAGCTGGGACTACAGGCGCCCGCCATAAGGCCTGGCTATTTTTTTGTTGCAGTTTGGCTAGGCCAGGGCTCGAGCCCGCCACCCTTGGTATATGGGGTGGGCACCCTACCCACTGAGCCACAGGTGCTGCCTGAATTACATCCTTTTCAAAATAAACTTTTATTTCCAATAAAATTCATTTTTTAAAATCTTTATTTCCAAGTGGTTCAGTAGCTTTATCTGTTGTGATGGGTTGTTCAGAACTGGATCTACCACATTTGTTGCGACCACATTTACTGTGAGTATGGAAATGGGAATGACTAAAGTTCTTAAGAAATGTGTTGTCTTTAAAAACAGTAAAAGTTCCATACACCCCTGAAATCCCTCTCACGCAGCTTACTCCTCAGGAAAGGTTTTTCTTCCCAGGTCATGTGGAAGTAAACCCAGGCTCAGGCTGCTCCCCCCTGGACTGGTTCTAAGTGGGCAGAGGTTTGCAATATCAACCCAGATCCATCCCTAAAAAATCTCCAGACTTGATCTGCCCAGACCCATCTGAGAATTAATAAGCTCCCTCTAGCACCCAGAGAACCAAGCCTGTCATGGAAACACTGATTCAACCATAATAAGAACTGACATAAAAACCACACAAGTGAACTAAACATTTCTTCCACCCAATCATAGTCTAGTTGAAGCAAACAGCCTCAGGATTAAAATAAATGGAGCTGTTTTTTCTTTGTGGTCCAGCTCATTTTAGCCTCTGTTTTCACAAATCTCTTTCATGAGAGAGAAAGTGGGAGAGGGGGATGGAAAGGATGATGGGGAGGTAGCAGCAGGGTAGAGAGAAGCAGAGGGGACAGTCAGGCTCCCTCAGGCAAATTAACACTCGCGGCCTGGGCCTGGCAGAGGCTGGAACAGCCTGTCTGGGAAGTTGGGGAACAAGCTGCACTGAACTTCTCGGAAACCAGTCCAGGATGGACTGAAGTCTTGACTTTCCAAAGGCCAGGTTCTGCACAGTACTTTAGCAAGCATTCTTTTTCTCCCTCTCCTTTTAAATAATCATTTTTTTCCTGTTTCTATCTTTCAGAATTAAAAAGACTAACTACATGAAGTATCATTATTATTGGAAGAAAGCACACAGCGAAGCTTAAAAAAAAAAAAAAAAAAAAGATGGCAAACTAATGGAAATAGTAAAATCCTAGAGAGGAATATATCTAATTCCCCCTGCATCCACAAGGTTCAGTTTGTGGGTCCCAGGGACCCAGCACTAAATCCCCGTGAATGTCATTCCTGCGGGAAACACTAGGCCAGCGCGGCGGCCCCCGAGTCCTCGCCTTCCAGGGCAGGAGGGGACCCCGGGGTGCAGACTTCAGCCGCCGTCTCAGCTTGGGGACACGCGTCTGGAGTGGAGGGGCGGGGGCAGCACCGCGAACAACAAGCGCCAGAAAGAAAGAGCCGGGGGTGGAGGTGAGGGTGGGGGCGCCGAGGGAGGGGTGAGGGACAGGGCTGGGGACCCAGGTCCGACAGGTCGGGGGACGCCCGCGGGCTCGTGCGAGCCCCCCGCCGCGGCTCACCGAACTCAGTCCCGATTCCTTTCTTGCCTGTTTGCGTTTTCTTTCTCTTTAGAGTCGGACTCAGGTCACAGCAGCTGTCTCCGGGGTGAGGAGAGGAAGCCCTGTCGGGGTCCACCCCCTCGCCGGCCCGGAGCACCTCGGGGGCAGCCCCGGCGGGTGTCGGGGAGCTGAGGGGCGTCCAGCGGCCCAGAAGGTGCCCAAGACCCGAGGCGCCCGCGCTCCCGCTCAGAAACTTTCCCAGTGAACTGGGGGAGGCCCCACCCTGGACAGGGGGTCCCCTGGGACTGGTCACTCACCCGCAGCGCGGCCGGGGCTCCCAAGCTGGCCGCGGCCGTCCGCACCGGGAGGGGGAGGGCGGGAGGGGCAGCCGGGCCGACCGAGGGGCGGGGCGCAGGGGGCGGACACGCGCGGTGACTCCTCCTGCCCCGTTCCCCGCCTCCCTTCTCTCTCATCCCTTCTTTGCCACCGCGAATCCCCTCAAAGTTCTTCTGGTGTCCCATTCTCCAGTCCTTCCCTCCGGCCCTTCTTTTGTCCCCAAGTCTACAGCCCTCCGGGAGGAGGAAGCAGTTCCCTCCTGCAAAAGGGGTGGGGTGAGGCTGAGTTTCTCCCTTGGAGCAGATGCCTGGGACCCTTGGCAGGTCTGATGCTGCCCCTGAGACCTTATCCTCACCTCTGAGTGAGAGGCGATGAGTGATGGAAGGACGGTGTGCTGGTGCTTTCCCAGTTAATTTCTTGAGTTTGTTTTTCCTCTTGTGATGAGAACGAATTATTTCTAAGGCCAGGCACGGTGGCTCACGCCTGTAATCCTAGCACTCTGGGAGGCCGAGGGGGGTGGATTGTCGGAGACCAGACAGAGCCAGAGCTAGACCTCTAAAGATAGCCGGGCTTTGTGGTGTTGAGGGCAACAAAGTAAGACTGAATTTCAAAAAAAAAATTACTTCTGACGCTCTTATTGAGTGCCTCCTCTTTTCCCTTCAGGTATGACCAGCTCTCTTTGCAAGGTAAGATGCCAGGTAAAGGTGGAACCCCACCTCCTGTAAATATTTACAGATGCCTCCCGTGTGCTGCCTGCAACGTGCAGAAGAGAGGGTGAAGGGGAGCTGTCCTCCCAGTAGAGGTTGTAGGGCATCTTCTAGTCCCTACTCCACTGTGGACAAGTCACTTGTATCTCAGCCTCCTCCTCCATGGGGCTGCCTCACCAGGAGCTACTCAGAATAAAACAAGGGGTCCCCCAAACATTTTACCCTAGAGCAGTGGTTCTCAACCTTCCTAATGCCACGACTCTTTAATACAGTTTCTCATGTTCTGGTGACAACCAACCATAAAATCATTTTCGTTGTTACTTCATAACTGTAATTTTGCTACTGTTATGAATTGTAATGTAAATATCTGATACGCAAGATGTATTTTCATTGTTACAAACTCCACCCAAAGGGATCAGGACCCACAGGTTGAGAACCGCTGCCCTAGAGGAACACCAAAACCCGGGATGAGAAATTTAAGCTGGGTCTGAACAAACTCAGAGGGAACAGAAGAGGACATTCCAGGCCTCTGTCTCCCCATCCCTACCTTGGGGGAATAGTGGTTTGAAGTCTGGCAAGAGTTGAAGGTTTAGGGGAGGTGGGAAATGTATGAATGAGAAAGTGGAGCTGGGCCTAAAGTAGAAAATAGGAAATACATGAAAGTTCTTAAACCAAAGAGTATTTTGATCCAAGTGGTGCCATACTCACTTTTGTATTTCCAGAGTCTGACTTGTACACTAGGCACCCAGTAAGTCCTTGAGGATTCAAAATGGCCATTGAGGAATATTGGTTTAACAGGCCTGCTAGGGAAGAGAGGATTACATACACCCTAGGACTTAGGAGGCCCTGCTGAGCTTGGGAAGGGGGAATTCTGGTTGAACCTGTTCTTACATTTGCACAGCAGTTTCTCTTAAATGCTCTTTCTGGTGCAGTCTTCTTTTTGACCTTGGTGTTCTGGTGGAAGAGAAAAGATACTCAACCACCAATGCAAGCACAGCAGTTAAGAACCTGCCCTGAGAGCTCTGAGGAAGGAAATTGACCTTGGGAGTGGGAAGGGGAATGCACCGAAGTCACACAGCTGGGACCTACTTAGGATACTTTTATTCTCAGATAAAATTTCTAATTGTGTTTATCCCAAACCAAGGGGAAAGGCACCAGGTCCTCCTCACCTCCCTGTTCCTTCCAGCGACCTTCCTAGTGATAGTCAAGGGTTGAGGGGGGCAAGTGAGAGTCTGGTGAATAAGAATTCAATGGGACTGGTAACTTTTCAAAGATTCTTCTGTAGAACCAGACAGTACCAGGCCCTTAAGGCAGCCTTCTGATAAAAAGCTGAGAGAAGGGAACAAGGACAAAGAAAAGGGAAGAAGAAGAAAGAGAGAAAAAGAGAGATGACAACCCTTTTTTGTCCCTACGTCTTGACCCCAGGCTTCTTGGGGTCCCCACATTGAATTCCAAATTGAACCTCTGTGTTCTGTGTCCAGCCCACCCTTCGGCAGTAGGCCCTCCAAAGAGGCCTGCCCATCTCAGAAAATGCTGCAGCTGAATGGAGATAGGACTCCTACGGGAAACAACACACTTCACAAATAGTATTTATCGTTGATTTAAATAGAGTTCTGAGTGCACCTTTTGAATTCTGTCATCTTTGAAATAAGCAGTACGTATTTATTAGTGGGTAGCCCACTTGGTAGAAGAAATGCCTTTTGGAAAAACTTCGACACTTCTGCAAAACAAAGAGGCCCACAATTTTCTAAAGACTAAATACAGTTGGTTGAAAACCATTTTATTGTTTGCAAAGGACAAGCCCTGCCCCTTCTGTGTGACTCAGTGTTGCCTCATGATCGCCACTTTTATGAATGCAGATTTATTTCTTGTAACTCCACCACATATTTTCAAAGGTCCCTTTCTGGCAGTGTTCCTTTGTATCAAAATCTGGTGGTAAACAGCTTAGTCTGGCCTCGATAGCTAAGCCACCACAGCCGTTGTCACAGCTGTGACCTCATTTTTACTCTAGTGCCTGTCCTTTTCCTTCCTCTACAGTAAGTAGACCTTCAGACTATGTCATTCTCCTTTTTATGAACAGACTTCCATTTTTTGGCAGCCTTTTCATGGAAACATTCAGAACTTCACACTGTGGAACAAGAGGTCCCCGAAGTGTCTAGATATGACCTAAAGTTGATTCACTTGGAATTCCTCAAGATTCACGTCAGCTGAAGCTGTAAGGATCAATTAATATAAATTCAAGGGGAGGGACAGGCTGAGTCCTAAAACCTTGATAACAACATTCCTCTCTAAAAACTCTGCAATAAGAAATCTCCATTTATACTATGACACTCATTCAAAATATGAGTGAGAGCTTTTTGGAAAACTATATACAAAAACATATTACCAGTGGAAAAATGAAAAATCACCATTTTAGGTGCATGATACATTCTGCCCTGATGTTTGATGAACACATTGTTAATAAATGACTTTTACTGTAAGAAAACTCAAATACTCTTCGGATAGAAATTTCCAGAGATCAATAAAAAACCCACTTCTTCACTGAGAATGCTAATTGATATGAATGATAGAGGCCTGATCGCTTCAGTTCAAAATGGCCCAAGATTTGCTGTCCTTTGTCCTGAAGATGAGATAGTTTTAGGCGTGGCTTGAGCCATACTGACCACTGCTACAATTGGCCAGGCCTTGGCCTGATACCTAAATGTTTCCAACTGGCATTGACTGAATACCCACTACCTCGGAGCCATTTTGCTAGGCACCATGGGGAGCAAGCCTAAGGCATAGTTCAAGAAGACAGCATGCATGGAAAAGCTACATGTGAGAAGCTGACATTCCAACACAACAGAAGAGGTGTCCTTAAAAAATAACAGGAAAGCTGGAAAAAGGGAGAAAATGTTTCAGCATCTGAGCAAGATGTATGTGGATGACACTTTGTTCTTTGAGTTAACTGAACTGTGACATTTCTATTCTCTGGTCCCCAACATTTTTGGCACCAGGGACCGGTTTCATGGAAAACAATTTTTCCACAGATGGGGGGGTGGGGTGGGTGGTGGGAGGATGGTTTCAGGATGATTCAGGTGCATTACATCTCCACCTCAGATCATCAGGCATTTGATTCACAGATGGAGCACACAACCTAGATCCCTCACATGCGTGGCAGCTGAGACTGATGCCTGCTGATGTGACAGGAGGCGGAGCTCAGGCAGTGGTGCAAGCCCTGGGCAGCAGCTGTAAACACTGACAAGCTTCGCCCACTTGCTGTACAGCCCTGTTCCTGACAGGCCATGACCAGACTGTACTGGTCTTCCACCCTGGGGTTGGGGACTGCAGGGCTACAGGATGTCACCACTACTCTCTGTTCAGGGGCGCAGTGGAGTTGAGTTCACATGATTAAAGCACCTGGTGAAACAAACACAAAGGTTCTAAATGGAGAGAGACCTTCTGAGGCCCACACCACAGCCTCTAGCATGTGGCCACCTACCAGTCTTTTTTCTTCTTGACCTCTCCTTATGAAGAGAGTTATTCTAATGATCTTCTTGTTTCCTCCAAAGATTTGGAAGAGCTAAAATGGGTTTGCCTTCTCTAATGCTTTGATTGCCAGTTAATTTCCTTATTTGGCACTAATTACTAAACTGCTTTAAAATTTAAGACAAAGAGGGAGCCACTTACTGACAAACTTTGTTTATCAGCACCGTGTCTGAGGACATGGCTCTTAGCCGAGAACAGAAGCTTCCTCTTCAGTCATAAAACAAACTATTCCCTTGTCAGTATGGCTCTGCCAGATGTTTTCTTAGCCATCATCAACCAACTATGTTGCTATCTTCATATGTTAGAGTTACAGAGGATTTTGGAGGCTTTTAAGACCTGGGAGCAACTGAAGGGTCAATGCTGCCTAAAACAAAACTATGAACTGCACTTTTTTTCTGTCTGAAGATTTTTACTTTAATTCACAGTCTTTTGGAGGGAGCTTTTGATCCAGTTCTTTTGATGGCTTTCTTAGTTAATTGAGTCCTCCTATTACTTATGGGTTTTTTTTCATACTTTTGTTTAGAAATGGTGTAGCTGACTTTTTGTTTTCTTTTAATGACTAATGAACTTGAAAAGTGGTCAAAAAGTATCTATTGAACTGATAAGAGTTTCTTACCAAAAGCAATGGAGGAAACCAGTTTTATCCATTTTGCAGAGCGAGCAATAATGCATGTAACAACCTAATGCTAGGAGGGTGTAGACAGATGATAGGACAAGACACAAGCTATTTATCAGTTTCTCAAGCAGTGCCTGGAGGCTCTTGTCCCTCCACCTGGGACTGCTGGGTTTGTTGTGGAACACGATGGGAATGTTGCCCCCCGGAGTTGTGCAGCCAGGTAATTTGCCCTCCCTACCCTTTCCTACTAAGAGTCTTTTTTTTTGTTTCTTATTTGGAATTTCTTATAACACAATCCCAATTTTGATTAAAAACATATTTTAGGTATATATAAAATAAGAGCAGGAATAAAAAAATGTTAATAGCCAACAATCTCTACACAGAGAGATGTACTCTTCCTCATTTTCCAAATTTTCAATAATGGACATGGAATATATAATCAGAAAAAAGTAGGAGGCTTGGTGCCTATAGCTCAGTGGCTAGGGTGCCAGCCACATACACCAGAGTTGGCGGGTTTGAATCTAGCCCGGGCCTGCCAAACAACAATGACAACTACAATCAAAAAATAGTCGGGTGTTGTGGCAGGCGCCTGCAATCCCAGCTTCTTGAGTCACGAAAGCAAGAAAATTGCTTAAGCCCGAGAGTTTGTGGTTGCTGTGAGCTACGATGCCATGGCACTCTACCCAGGGTGACAGCTTGAGACTCTGTCTCAGGAAAAAAAAAAAAAAAGAAAGAAATAAAGAAAAAAACAGGAAATGTCATTTCATTAAGTTCCGAAAATTTCATCTTCTCCAGAAAGCAAAGCATGATTATTAAAAGTCCTTTTTTTCTGGTTTTCCCTCCTATGTGGATTCCAATCCCTACCCTGGTGCCCAGACTGAGAATTTTCTTTCATTTTTCTAGACAAGAGAGAGACCTAGACAAGAGAGAATTCTTTTGAAAGGTGGGCTGCAAAAGGCCAGGGCAGTCACTGCAGGGGCTCATGAGTCAAGGGAGGAATGAGAGACACTTGATGTCCAGGATGCTGAGGACAGGAGATCCCAAGATGACAGCAGTGCCACCAGCCCAGAAATCAAACGGGACAGTCTGGAGCAGGTTGGAGGGCTCTGGGAGAGACTTCTGAAGAGGATGAAGTTGACTGAACACCCAAATGAAAGTGACCACAGTGAGAGGAGAGTTACACACCTGGGAGAAAATTTAGGGATAAATTAGTGATAAGCACCATAGAAATGACAGTATGTTTTTGTTTAAAAAAAAAAAAAAAAGTTATTAACTCCAGGGAAAACAAAGAGTTGTACAGAAAAGGAGAAGCAGTCACAGGACATTATATGACTCAGCTACCACTAGCATTTGAATAATCATTATGAAGTACATACTGACTATTCAACAGCTCCAAATGTTGATGTAACTTGTCTGAAGAGAAAGTACGCATGTGTGAGTGGTAGGTAAGGGGAGGCAGATAAATCAGGCAAATCCTCATCTTCCAACTGCAAAGTCAGTTAATAATGCCTAATAGAAAAAACAAAAGTAGTATGTGCCATTTGGAAATACAGATACCAAAATGGTGAGTGAAAGTGGTTTTTCTCTGGAGAGCATGATGTAGGGGGAGAGTCAGAAGACTACTTTTTGTTTTGTCCAGTTTTGTTTTTTCTTAATAGTGTTTTAAAATACACTCAAACTAAGTCCATAACTGATTAAAATGCAGACATTTAGTTAAAAAACAACAACAACAAAACATAGCCTTCAATATTATCTCTTGCTTACTGCCCAGTCTGAGATAATTCCAGGGCAGGGCCACACAACAAATGTGGACGATCTGTGCGCTCACGTGTCGGCCTAACTAACAGGCTGTAAGCACTCCAGGGTGGCGGCGCATCTGTTGCGTGCCTGGCAGGCTGCTCAGCAAGGCGCACACAGCCGGCCTCAGCACACGTTCGCTGAATGGGTGGCAGCAGGGGTGGGACTGACTCCCCGTCTTTACAAAGATATGTAACTCAAGTATTTACAGAGGAGATGACTCAATGTCTGTGAGTTGCCTTAGAATATGTCAGGAAAAAAAATATGGAAAATGATAAAACAAGATTGGCAAAATGTTCACAAGTGATGGAGACACAGGGTTTATACTAGTTTCTCTACTTCTATGCATGTTAGAAAATTCCCAGAATAAAATACAAGAAGAAAGTTTGTACAGAAGACAAGAAGGAAGGGTCAGCATCATGGCATAAATATATAAAATCCACAGTTTGGTGGTTAGAAAGGTTTGTGTAACAAAGAATATGTAAGTAACAATAAAGGATCAGAGGAGAAAAAAATCATATCAAAAGCAAACGTGCCAGGGGCTTTAACGTTAGCCTAAGCGTCTAAGTAAAAGCTTACTGAAAGTGGTGTGGGGTACTTAATGGAGATGTGGGAAAGGGAAGTTGAATGAAGTACTCAGAAATTTACTGTCTTATCTTCCAAAATATAGTACCTGAAGGACTTGAAAGCCCCAATTTAGAAGTCTCATACTACAGTAGTGAATGAAACAGGCTTGGAATTAAGAATAGCCTGGATTTGAATCCTGGCTCTAAAACATACCAACTGTGTGACCGTGGGCAAGTTGCTTAGCCCTCCAAGCCTTAAAACTGGGATAGTAACTGCACATATGAGATATGGTTGTTGGAAAGTTTAAATGAAATAATACACATCAAGCCTTACCTACTCCTCACTTATGGTAAGTGGTTAAAAACAGCGATTACTTTGGGAAGCGACTCTGCCAAGAGAGCAAAGATCTTAGCAGTTAGGCACAGAAAGGCACAATTTTACCAGGGATCTAACTGTACCCTCTACAGCCCTGTCCCTCAGCCCTAGGAAACCAGGGATCTAACTGTACCCTCTACAGCCCTGTCCCTCAGCCCTAGGAAACCTTTTAGGACAGTGGTTCTCAACCTTCCTAATACTGCGGCTCTTTAATACAGTTCCTGTGGGTCACGACCACAGGCTGAGAATCGCTGTTCTAGGAGGACTGGCCCCCTACAGCAGTCTACGGGCCAGACACCATGAAGGGCAATATTGGTCACAGCCAAAGGGGATACAAATCTCAGTCTCAAAAGCAAAGCAAAGACGGGAAACAATCCCAAGATTCATGTTGTGTAAGAGGAAAATAGGCCCATTGCTCAGGAGAAGTGAAATGCTCTGATCCAAAGGTCTCAGTTTTTATAAAAGCAGAGGGCAAGCACACTGGGTACATGGAAGAGAATGAGGAGAAAGCAAGCCCAGGCCGGCTGTACAAGTGTCACAACTCCCCACCACACCCACATCTCACCCAGCAGACAGTGAGGGGCCATTCTGAAGGCTTTCCATCAGGAAAATGGCTATGTGGAGTTATGCTTAGAGAGATGCCCTGGCAGAAAGGGTGGAAGGATTGGAGTATAGGAAGACACTAGTCCAGACAGTGATAGCCAGGGCTTGATTTAAGGAGTGAGACACATCAGTAAGACAAGATAACCGATGAGATGTGAGGGGTGGGGAGGGATCAAAGGCGATGCCCAGGTCTCTGGCTTCCGTTACTACTAGGTGGAAGCTTGTTGCTTCTCCCTCAGTCCTCCTCAGTCAAGCATGTTCAGGTCAAAACCCCTGGCTTCATCTTTGACTCCTCCCTCTCTCACACACACCATATCCTGCCCGATCAACATTCACTCAGCAAATGTTCACTGATGCCAGGCAGTGTGCTAGGCACAGGAATGCAGTACCCGCCTTCATGGAGCTGTGTCAAAACAGGTAATACATAAGATAAACAAACAGACAAAGTATACCATAGGTTAGATCATGGAAAGTATTTAAGAGTAAAATAAAACAGAAGAATAAATAGATCTATAGAAGGGAATTAAAATTTTAGATAAATCTGTCAGCAAAATATATTGAGTCTTACTTCAGAATAAATCCAGAAACAGATTTCATGCAACTTCCACTGCCACTACCACTGTCCCAGCCACTATGATGTGTTAGTCTCCCATTATTGCAACAGTTGAACTGCTCTCTCTTTTCCATCTTTGTTACCCTATAAGGTATTCTCAACAGAGCAGCCAATAATTCTCGGGTTTTTTGTGTTTTTTTTTTTTTTTTTTTTTGAGACAGAGTCTCACTTTCTTGCCCCTAGTAGAGTGTCATGGTGTCATAACTCCCAGCAACTTCAATCTCTTGGGCTTAAGTGATCCACTTGCCTCAGTCTCCTGAGTAGCTGGGACTTGGCCTGGCTATTTTTTATAGATGGGGTCTCACTCTTGCTCAAGCTGGTCTCGAACTCCTGAGCTCAAGCAATCTTCCCACCTCGGCTTGGTAGAGTGCTGGGATTGCAGGCATGAGCCACTGCACCTGGCCCAACAATTCTATTAAAACCTAAGTCGGGCAGTATCGCTCCTTCTTCCTAATCCTCCAGAGCTTTCCCATTTACACTCAATCAAGGCCAAAGCCTCCCCAGTTATAGTATAGGACAAAGTTATTTAATGTCTGGCCACTGTTACTTTCTGATCTCATCTCCTAGTATGAGTATCCTTACCTCTCTTGTCCCCCTCCCCATGCACGCGCACACGCACACACACACACACACACACACACTGAGATAACTCAGTGAGGGCATTTGTGTATTTGTTTTTTTGTATTCTAACACTTAGGATGGTGATTGGTACTCACACCATGGATGGTGATTGTTGAGTAATAGGTACTCAACAAATATTTGTTAAATAAATGAGTATCAGGTAAGAAACAGGCTAGTGAGATGGCAAGAAGACTAAAGAAAAGGGAGAAACGGGGTGAGGGAATTTAACACTGAGTGAATCTCTGGAATTGCAAGCTGCCTGTGGGCCCTCCTGGTAGAGCTCACAAGTCAGGGTGTAGCTCAGAGGAGGTTCAGCTGAAAAGGTGAGAGTGGACATTATCCAGAGGCTCACTGTGACAAAGCAGGATAGAACCTTGGGACACTCTAACATTTAAAGGAAAGACAGATGACAGGAGCCAGAGAAGAGCATGAGAAGAAATTTTCACACGGGGAGTGAACAAATATATAGGAGAAAGGAGGGGTGGAAAAGTTAAAGGGAAGAAAATAGCTCAAAAGTGAAAGTGAGAAGAGTGTTCCACATTATATCAAACTCAGGCAAAGATGAAAAGCTGCTGAATTGGCAGTTAGGTGGCCACTGGCAATGCTCAGAACAATTTTATTAGAACTGCGGGCAAAGGAGCTTGCTATCCCTTTAAAGAGCAAATGGGTCATGGTGCAGATGGGAGGACAGTAACTGTAGACTTCCACACAGTCTGGTAGTAAAAGGGAAAGAATATGGACTTGTGGGAAGGAGAAAGAGAACTAATAGAGGTAGCGATAATACTACCAGTAACATGTTTTACTAAAATAGCCTTTTTTTTTTTTAGGCAGAGTCTCACTATGTCACCCTTGGTAGAATGCTGTGGTGTCACCGCTCACAGCAACCTCAAATTCTTGGGCTTAAGCGATTCTCTTGCCTCAGCCTCCCTAGTAGCTGGGACTACAGGCACCTACCACAATGCCTGGCTATTTTTTGTTGCGATTGCCATTGTTGTTTAGCTGACCCGGGCTGGGTTCGAACATGCCACCCTCAGTGTATGTGGCTGGCGCTGTAACCACTGTGCTACAGGCGCCAGGCCTACTAAAACAACCTTTATACCAAGTATCCTTCTAAGCAATTTACAATATTAATTCATCTAATCCTCATAAAAATTAACATCCCAAATTTTACAGATAAGGAAACTGAAGCACAGAAATGCTAACTAACCCAATTATAAGGATTCGAACTCAGGGAGTTTGGCTTTCAAGAGTTGGAGAATCTGAGGCTCCCAAGGCCATGTGTGGCTCTCCGGATCCCCAAGTGCAGTCCCTTGACCAAATCTAAACTTCACAGAACAAATCCCCTTATTAAAAAGATTTGTTCTAGGCCAGGTGTGGTAGCTCACGCCTGTAATCCTAGCACTCTAACAGGCTGAGGTGGGATGATCCCTTGAACTCAGGAGTTCAAGACCAGCCTGAGCAAGAGCAAGACCCCGTCTTTACTAAAAATAGAAAAATTAGCTGGCTATTGTGGCGGGAACCTGTAGTTCCAGCTACTAGGAGGCTGAGGCAGGAGGATCACTTGAATCCAGGAGTTTGAGGTTGCTGCGAGCTATGATACCATGGCATTCTAGCCTGAGTGACAGAGTGAAACTCTGTCTCAAAAGAAAAGAATTTCTGGGTGGCACCTGTGGCTCAAAGGAGTACGGCGCCAGCCCCATATACCAGAGATGGCAGGTTCAAACCCGGCCCCAGCCAAAAAAAAAAAAAAGCTGAAAACAATAAAAAAAGAAAAGGATTTGTTCTATAAAATTGGATTTTTGGATTCGGTCAAAAGGCCACACTCAAGGATCCAGAAGGCCACGTGTGGCCCCAAGGCCAGTTTCCCCACCCCTGCATGAAACTTCTTAAAGGATGTGGTATGTTGTCTGTTTGTATGATGGGGAACAAGCAACAGCAGAACAAAAAATTGAATATCTGAAAGTGAAAAAGCAAGCACTAGAAAAGGAATGGTATTAGGAGCATTAGCTTTAAGGATAATGGGGATAACTCTCTCTCTGAAGCAGGGGACAGCTGTAAGGATGGGTGGATAATAATATATTAACAAGTGTGGCAGCTGACAACTACTCACAGCTGATAGGCTGTGATTTTGATGTGCTGACCTTGAGAAGGAAGGGAGCAGGGCTTAAGGGGAGAAGCCATTTAGCCAATGGACGAGAAATGCCAAAGGATTCTATCAGAACTGTGAAAGTTTGGAGGGGGCTGGAAACCCTAAGTTCATGATGGAGTAAAAGAGCATGATAAACCCCTCAGAGTCTGGGGGCCTAGGCACAGTTACAGTAAACAGCTGGTTCAGCTGTCAGAGAACTGTCAATGGGCAGGGCACAGAAAAGAGAGAGGTGGCCAGGGACCTGAAGGGCCAGGAAGAATGGCACTGAACTCAGAGACTCCCCAAGTCAAGATCCAGTCACTTTGGCTGCTGTGAAGACGAGGCATAACCCCAGAGTCTCTCTCTGTGGCAGGCTGCTGAGGATGTAGACCAGACGGGGGAGCTGGCCTTCTGTGCTGAGCACAGAGCGAAGCCAGTGATGGACTCTCACTCAGGTGAACAGAATAAAGCATTTTGGTGAGTGATTGACAATTGGCTGGAGCAGTGATTTGTAACTGGGGTACTGCCAAAAGAAATTATTTTTTCTTTTTTTTGGAGACAGAATCTCAGTCACCCTGGGTAGAGTGCTGTGGCATCAGCTCACAGCAACCCCCCAACTCCCGGGCTCCAGTGAGCCTCTTGCCTCAGCCTCCTCAGTAGCTGGAACTACAGGCACCTGCCACAGTACCCGGCTAGTCTTCCTACTTTAGTAGAGACAGGATCCTGCTCTTGCTCAGGCTGGTCTTGAACTCCTGAGGTCAGGTAATCCAACCGCCCCAGCCTCCCAGAGTGCTGGGAATTAAATTATTTACAAAAGAAGTTCAAACCACAGTAAGTATATTCTTATTTTACTCTGTTTTTTGATAACATAACTGAAGTATGCCAGAAGTTTAACTATACATTCAAGTGTGCCATGAGATAAAAAACGTTTAAAAAAGACTGGGTGAGACTGGGGACACCCAGGAACATGGACATGCACTCACACGTGCACACGGTGCTGCCCATCAGGACGCTCCCGAGAGACTGGAGACACCCGGGAACATGGACACGCACTCACACGTGTACACGGTGCTGCCCATCAGGACGCTCCCGAGAGACTGGAGACACCAGGGAAGATGCTGACATTTTCTGCCCCCCTTTCTACTTTGACTCTCCTAGGGGTTCACATCCTTGCCTCTCTCCCAGCCCAGACCCTCCAAGTCGCGTCCCAGTCACTACTGTTGCCCCATACCTCTTTCCTGGGTATGGGGTTGTGAGGGGGATGCCTCTCCTGGGGTGGGGGCATCATCCGGGCAGCCACGTGGATCACGGTGCCTCTGTGACCCTCCCTATGCCTTGTTGCTTTCCTCGCCTTTGGGCCCAGCCCTGATGCACTCCTGTCTACCCTGGGACCCAGAAGGACATGTTCTTACCAGGAGCTGCCCCACTCCCTAGTGCTCTGTTCCCTGGAGTTTAAACATGACCATGACTGGAAAAAAAAAAAAAAAAAGACTGGCCTAGAGAGTAGCCTCAAGGGAGAGGGGGCTACAGGGAGAAAGAGAGAAAGGGAGGGAAGGAGGAATGAAGGGATTTCAGGGGTTTCTCCCCTTTCACTAATCTGGGGACTTGGATATAAGAGTAAAATGTACAAGCAGCTCAGAAAGCAATATATTTAGGACCTCAGGAGTAGCATGTGGGTATGGTGGGAGAGACACCCCTGCGTTGTATTAATATATTACAACGATAAAATGTTAAGCTAGGCATGGTGGCTCACGCCTATAAGGCCAGCACTTGGGAGGCTGAGGCAGGTGGATTGCTTGAGCTCACAGGTTCAAGACCAGCCTGTAGCAGGTGTTGTGGCAGGCGCCTGTAGTCCCAGCTACATGGGAGGCTGAGGCAAGAGAATCGCTTAAGCCCAAGAGTTTGAGGTTGCTGTGAGCTATAATGCCACAGCACTCTACCAAAGGCGACAAAGTGAGACTGTCTCAAAATAATAAATTAAAAAAAAAAAAAAAAAAAAATATATATATATATATATATATACACACACACACACACACACATAAATGTTTACAAGATAAATCAAGAGCCTTTAAGAGCTCAGGGTCCTTTCTTGAAGTGTGGTTATAAGTAGCTTTTCAAGGCCAAAACTCAAGAGCCTTACTAAATGATTAACCATACAATTATTCCAATTTGGGGAATTAGAAGATTATATCTAAGTCATTTGGGATTTGGTACATTTTATAAAGCCTACTTTAACAGGTTTCCTTTACCAAATTTCATACAGACACTGAAAGTTTGATATAAGTACGAATTTATTGACATGAATTTCCTTTAGCTATTACTCTAACACAGAGGGTACTGGAGAGCTGAAGAGATAATTAACCCACAAGATCTGAAGTTTGCAAGATTCACTCCCTCCCTGTCAGAGAGAAAGAGAGAGAGACAAAAAAGAGACAGAAAGAGAGAGAGAATGTGAACAAATCTTTAAAAAAGAATTCAAAGACTGCTTTCAGTTATAGTAAGAAGTAATGACAGTTTGACAATTTAAGCACTTTTCTCCAGAAACATATATCTATTTCATAGATACCAAATTGATTTACCATATAATTGAATTTGAAAATATACAAAATATTTGTTGTTCTTACATACTGAAATTAAAACCTAATTTTAAAAAGTGCACAGTAAAAACA
>CAUYPK010113551.1:0-11455 GCA_963574355.1 Loris lydekkerianus
GGCAAGAGGCTTGAACAGAAACTTCTCTGAAGAAGACAGCCACATGGTCCACAAACACATGAAAAAATGTTTATCTTTAATCATCAAAGAAATGCAAATCAAAATTGCTTTGAGATATCATCTAATTCCAGTAAGATTAGCCCACATAACAAAATCCCAAACCTTGAGTTAATTTTTTTATGTGATGAGAGATAAACATCTAGTTTCATTGTACTTGATTTGGCTATCCAATTTTCTAAGCACCATTTATTGAAAAGGGTGTCTTTTCCCAAGTGAGTGTTCTTGTTGACTTTGTCAAAGATCAGTTGTCTATAAACATGTGGCTTTATTCCTGTCCCATGGATCTATGTGTCTATTTTTATACCAGTACCATACTATTTTAATTACTATGCTATAGCCTTGTAGCATAATTTGAAGACAGGTAATGTGATGTCTCCAGCATTGTTCTTTTTGGTTAGGGTTGTTTTGGCTGCTCAGGTTCACTTTCGGTTCCATATGAATTTAGAACTTTTTTTTTTTCTTAATCTATGAAAAAATACATTAGAATTTTGATAAGTATTGCATTGAATCTATAGGTTCCTTGGGGGCAGTATGGTTGGTTTAACAATATTGATTCTTTTCACCCATGAGATGGAATATTTTTCCATTTGTTTGTATTGTCTCTGATTTCTTTCACCAGTAATTGGAAATTCTCCTTGGTTAAATCCCTGTCTAAGTATTTTATTTTACCACTTTTATTCAACACAGTACTAGAAGTCCTAGTCAGAGCAATCAGGCAAGAGAAGGAAAGAAAGGGCATCCAAATTGGAAAAGAGGAAGTCAAATTATCTCTGTTGATGTTATGATCTTATACGTAGAAACCCCTAAAAATTCCTCCATAAGCCTCCTACATTTGATAAATGAATTCAGCAATCTCTCCTTTTATAAAATCAATGTACAAAAATCAATAGCATTTCTATACACTGACAACCACCAAGCTGAAAACAAAATCAAGAACTCAACTCCATTTTTTACAGTTTTATAACTAAACACTTTCAGACTTGGCAGTCCCTCTCCAATTATCTCCCATTCCCTGTTGTCTCATAACTGATAGCCTTTGAGTTCACATCTCTGATCACCCTCCATGTGCATCATACCTCACCACAAAAACAGGGAGAACACTGTCCTTTCTACATGACAAAACCGTCATTTGGTTCAAATGAGATCGTGTATGTAAAAGTACTTCATAAATGATAAAGCACTACACAAATGGGACTACACATTTGAAATGCAAGACCCTTTAAGTTTTTGTTTTGTTGTTGTTGTTGTTGTTGTTGTTGTTTGCTTACATCCATGCATTCTTTCCATTGCAGAAGGTAGCCTCATTTGAAGGTAGATGAAAGCCAATGGGTACTGCAGTTGCTTTTAAACACTTCTTAGTGCCAACTTCATTCAAGCCATGTATTTATCCCAATAATTCTTTCAGGAAGGAGCCCAGGGAATAAATCTCAATCATTCACAGTTAGGGAACTGATCCATCTAGATGCTTCAGGGTGGAAAAACCTATCACTTAGAAAAATATGCTCTGAGAGCTGGTAAATGAAGCTCCCCAATGAATTGCAAAGGCATCAGGACCACTTTCCTCACTTCCCAGTTCTCCAGAAGCTTTCTCACTCTCTTTCTTACTTTAGTGTTTTCTTGAATCAAGTCCCTGGACAACACTTCAGGACCTGAAGAGGCCAACCAGATACTAAAAAATCCTTTGTCTCTGATGAAAGAGACAAAATCCTTTTGTCTCTTGCATTAATTATCTGTTGATCTTTAATACTTGACATAGTATTAAAAGGCCATGCAATCTAATGTGAATATTCTACAGGGTTTCCTAACTACCCAACAGGGTTACAGAAACTTAATATGGTAATGAATAAAACAGACTCCAAATCTAGGTCTCAGACCATCATAACAACCTTGGGCAATGCTTAGCTCAGGCTGCTGTGACAATACCAGAGCCTGGGTGTCTCAACTAGTAAGATTTCTGTCTCAGTTCTGGAGGCTGGGAGGTCCAGAACTGAGGTGCTGGCAGATCAGGTGTTGGATAAGGGTCCTCTTCCTCCTTTGCAGCTGGCTTGTTCTTGCTCTGTCCTTGCTATGGTCTCCTCCTCTTCTTACAAGGACACTGACTCCATCTCTGGGGCTTCACCTCATGATCTCATCTAAACCTAATTATTTCCCAAAGGTCCCACGCCCAAAGATCATCACATTAGCAATTTGAGATTTCAACATGAATTTTTTTTTTTTTTTTAATGGGGGGGGGGAAATCCATGCAGTCCGTAGCAGGCAAGTTGCTTCCCTTTGTGAGCCTAAGTTTCTTCAACTACAAATGACAATAGTTATAACAATAGGTGTCATTTAACATTTCTGTGATATATAGGCACTATCTAGGCCTTTACCTACATTTTTTCATTCAACTCCCACCATAACTGTGCAAGGTAAGTATTAACATCCCTCCTTTAGCTATGAAGAAATATACTTTATGAATTTCTATAACTTGCTCAGGCAACATAATAGGAATAGAATTTATGGGTAGATATTGTCATGAGGAGGATGTTATCTGATCTGCCTGCCTCCCAAAACCATTGAGAGTAAAATGAAATTGTGCTTATGAGAACTTTTTATTTAAATGACAAAGTACCACATATGTGAAACATACATACATTTGAAAGTGATCACTAATGAGCACAACAGTTCAGTTCAATCAACCCAACTCAAATAACCAGACTCAGATGAAGGCAAAGCCCCAGATCTTCAGATTATTACACTAAGTCTATTTCTGCAATGTTAAGAAAGTGGCTCTCCATCTTCAACAATCTGCCCTCATTTCAAAGGGGGTGATAGAAATGTAAGAAGAATATGGAACCACAAAAGACCCAAATACACAAAGCAATCTTAAACAAGAAGAACAAAGGTGGAAGCACCACACTTTCTGACTTTGAATGTTATTACTAAGCTATAGCAATCAAAACAGTATGGTACTGGGATAAAAACAGACATATAGACCAATGGAATAGAATAGAGAACCCAGAAATACACACACACATTTACAGTCAAGTGATCTTCAACAACAGGGCCAAAAGTGCCAACAAATGGTGCTTGGAAAACTACATATCCATATGCAAAACAATAAAACTGGACCCCATCTCACCCACATACAAAAGTCAACTCAAAATGGATTAAGGACTTAAGCACAAAACTCAAAAATAAAAACTCCTAGAAGAAAATATAGGAATAAACCTTCTTCATATTGGACTTGGCAATAATTTTTTTAATATTACACCAAAAGTATAGGCAACAAAAGCAAAAATAGACAACTGAGATTATATCAAACTAAATTTGATTTAATTTTTGACTAATTTTTAATTTTCACATTTAGCATAGAAAGGGAAACAATTAACAAAATGAAAACACAACCCACAGACTGGAAATCAATATTTGCAGAGCATATATTCAATAAGAGGTTAATGTCTGAAATATATAAGGGATTCATACAACTCAATAGCAGAAATACAAATAACTCAATTATAAAATGGGCAGAGTATCTAAATAGATGCTTCTCTAACAAAAAAAAAAATTAGATGGCAAACAGGCATATAAAAATGTGCTCAGTAACTCTAATCAACAGCAAAATGTAAATCAAAAATCAGAAGCTGCATGATATCACCTCATATCCATTGGAATGGAAATTATCAAAAAGAGAAAAGCAAACAAGTGTTGGTGAAGATGTGGAAAAAAAAAATCCTCTTACACTGTTTACAGGAATGTACATTAGTATAGTCATTATGGAAAAGAGTATGGAGGTGCTTCAAAAAAAGAAAAAATGGAGCTACCATCTGATCTCACTGCTGGGTATATATCCAAAGGAAACAAAATCACTGTGTCAAAGAGATGCCTGCACTTCCGTGTTCACTGCGCACTAGTCACAACAGCCAAGATAAGGAAACAATTCAAATGATCTTTGACAGAATAGTATATATAGGAAATGGGATATGCATATGTATATATGTGTATGACTTATATTAATATATTTACTGTATACACCTACATGGGAATTTTATCCAGCCTTAAAAAAGAAGGAAACCCTGCCAATGTGACAACATGAATAGAGCTGGAGGACATTATCCTAGGTGAAATAAAAAAGGCACAGAAAGAGAACTATTGCTAGATCTCACTTACATGTATAATCTACAATAGTCAGACTCATAGAAGCAGAGAGTAGAATGTTGTCCTTGCCAGGGGCTAGAGGGAGGGGAAAATGGAATGATGTTGGCCAAAATCTACAAAGTCTCAGTTGGTCAGAAGAAATAAGTTCTGGAAGTGTAATGTACAGCACAGGGACAATAGTGAAAAATAACATGTCCTATACTTGAAATTTGCTAAAAGGACAGATCTTAAATTTTCTTGACACACGCATACACACAGAAAGTTAACTAGACATGACAACTATGCTAATTAGCTGATGTGCTATCAGTTCACAATGTCTATATGTACCAAAACAATGTTATATACCTTAAATATATGCAATTTTATATGTCAATGATAGCTCAATAAAGCTGTTAAAAAATAAAAATGAATAATAAGTAAACCAGAGAAAGAAAATGAAGGTTAGTTCTGTAGCTACCCTGCAAAAAAGGTGGTAGGTACTAGGTAGGGTTCTTCAGCATGGGTAGAGGAACAGCACAGTATCTCCACCAGCACCTCCTTAAATACAGATATATTAGGGCTGTCATAAAGCATCCAGTCACGGTGAATACTATCTTTCATATTACATAGCTGGATACTTTATGGACAGCCATCATATATGTGTATGGGGGTGGGAGGTTGGCTTATTTTTTTCAACTCTTTCCCACTAGACTGTAAGCTTCCAAAAGACAGGGATTGCTCTGCCTGTTTTTAGAACAATGTTGAATGAAGAAGGAATAAGCCATGAAATGCAGCCTGGGAGAGCAGCCGTGCAGACCAGTGTGGCCAAAGCTCCAGAGTACAAACAGCAAAGTGAGCTGCAGGAGCCGACATTGGGAGATTCAGAGCAGCGCACAGAGAGGAGGTGAAAGTGAGATGTGCACTGTCCAGTGCTCTGCAGCCAGTGTGAAGACACAGAAGTGAGCTGCAGGGATAATCCAGGGATGTTTTCTCTGCTGTACCGTAGCACTGTGTGAAGCACCTTCCTGAGAAGAACGTGAGTATAGTGCATTAAAATGGATACAATATGCTCAAAGATTATTTCTGCTGAGACTTAGAAATTAGTGAACATTAATTTGGACACACTGCAGGGATGCCCCTGGAGGTTGGGTTTTTCCATCTGTGAGTCCATGAATAATCACTGAACCATGCAGGTTCACATCAAAAACGAACCAGCCCCAGAAACAATGGTACAAACCTCTCCCCCATAACCCAGAGCTCTAGTAGGGTGACAGGAGACAACAGAGTAAGATGTCCACGAGAAGAAGCCCTCCCACCCTCCTCTCCAAACTCCAATCACGTTGTCTTTCCTCCCAGCAGCTCTGAGTGAGAAACACATCAGAGATGAGAAAATGAACAGAGAACTTCACCAAGGTCAAGCACATGGATAAATCCTACAAGGTGTCCTCTATGTCACAGAACATAAACAAAAAGCAAATGAAAATTACCTTTGGCACATGACACTTGCAATGCAGGGAAAAGCACTGCTCTGAGTCTCCTCACTCTGTCTGGGAAGACAATTTTGTTAAAAATGTCTTTGTTGCCATCCAGGGTACCTGCCACAAAGATATTGCAAAGTACAGTTTATTCTGGGTTTCTAAAAGCTCTGGTATAGGAGCAATTAAAGCTATCTCTGCCTCTGGGTACATCCGATTTTACATTAACAAATGTTGTGTCATCTGTAACCATGCTAATTTCCATTTAAGAACTTCCAATTATTCATACTGCTAGAGGGCGAATTCTGGCTTTCCTGCTAATGGTTCCATTACCTCTTCCCAAACTTCCATCCCAAAAAAGAAATACTGTAGGCTTTACGGGGGGAAGGGGGATGTAATTATAAACAAACTACAAGGTCAACTTTCTGGTACTACAAGGCTGGGTGCTACTTTCTATACTTCCAAATGGCCACTTTAAACCCACACAAAATAAACCTATTTCATTTTCACACATGTCACTGTTTCCGTGAAGGTTGTAGAAACGCATTTTCAGTGGGTCAGCAATTGTTGTATGTGATGCAAAGTTTTCCTTATTGTGCTGTCTCCCCACCCCACCCCTCCGACTTGCATGGGGGGAGGAGGAAGAAATAGTCAGGGGTGTGGGGGGAACCAGGCAGTCAGAAGAGCCTGGTCTGCTGACCCTGTAAGTGGCCAAGGCAGTAGAGAAGTTTGCACATTCTAGGAGCTCAGTGGTTCAGAGAGGCAGCCACATCAGCTTGAGGATCAGACAGATGACAGAATTCACTTCCCAGGCTCCTGATGGCACTGTGCATAAATTAACATCTCATTCCCTGCGCTCACCACAGTGGCTGGAAGGCATGATTGATCTAACATTTGGCCTCGCTGGAAGGGATGTGTTAATGCTTTCTTCCAGCACTCTCCACTTCTTTATGAGCTAAGCTTTTCATCAGCACATATCTGGGCTGAAGAGTTGGGACCATCAGTCAGCAGGCCACCTGCTGGGGTGGTTCCTCCACCTTCTGTCTGCACAGCACCACTTACTGAAAAGGCGAGGTTAGTGATCCCCTCGTTAGTGGGCTCAACAGTATCAGGGACCACAGCAGGTCCAGTTTCAAATTACTAACCTTCCTCACCCTTGAGGACTTTGTTAATATTTTTCTATGTAAAAGTGTCATGTTTGAGCAGACTGTCCTTGGTTTGCAAGCAGGGCCAAATTTCAACAAATTCATTTGGCTTATTCCCCTTGAAGTGGCTTATTATCAATTGGCGTGCTTCTTCTCTTTACATCTTTCTTTAACCAACAAGCATATCTGAGAGCTTTTCTATGATCAGGCATCTGATTTGCTGGCTTGTCTGACAGTGAGGTCACAAGGAGCCTGTGGGAGAAGGGAGGCACCTGCCCGGGCCTTTTCCTATTTTGTGCAAGGACATTCCATGGCTGAGCACATACATTTTAGCTGGCGCTGACAGAGTTCTGTATATGAGAAATGCAAGTTGGTTTCCTTGGGGGGAAGAGAGGTAATTGACATAATTTTCGCTGTGCCTTTGGTTTATCAAAAGGGATGGATCACTTTGTGGGAGATTGAAGGAATTGAAAGCAACATTTTCACTGTTTTCTTCTCATGAAGACTGAGATTGGGAAGAAAGTGATATAAGGGTTATTAACAACTTAGTTTTTCTAGACTGAGGTTTATAATATCAGATAAATATTCTGTGGGACTGGCTGGAACATGCTCCTCCCTTAGAAAATTCAGGTACATAGTAAGTCCCTGCTGTCTTTAAGTCACTGAAGGAAAATATTTCATGAAGATTGTAAAGAATGGATTTGCCTGGAGCTGGCATTCAAATCATAGACAGACAAGCAAAGGGAACAACAGCCTCTGGAAAGGAGTGACTTAGCTTAAGAACCTGGGAGCACTTAGAGCAGCTGTTCCCAACTCCAGGGTCAGATGGTACCAGTTCTGGCCTGTTAGGAGCCAGGTAGCAGGCCTCTCTCCACTTCTCTGATTCCCCTTCCCCGCTGCCTTCCCACTCCTCCATCCATGAAAAAATTGTCTTCCATGAAATTTAGTAACAAGCCACCAGAAGGAACTGAGCAGCTGAGCAGCAGGGCAGTGGAGGCAGCTTCATCTGTATTTACAGCCACCAGCCTGCTGCTCCCTGGGGCCCACATCTCCACAGGAGCCCAGCCTACACAATGCCACTAACTGCCACTGCCCTTGAAAAAACTGTCATCCCTGAAACTGGGCCCCGATGCCAAAAAGATTGAGGACCATTACTTCGAGGGTTGAATAAGGGGCAATGACAGCTGTGTTCAAATGTGTGAAGAGCTATTAAACTAGACTAGATTGTTTTTATACAGCCCCTAGCGTAGGTCCCCCCGTGAGCACTGAGGAGGCAGAGTTTGGGTTTCAATGGAAATAAAAAGAAGCCTTGCATGCTAATGATTTGTTTTTCAGCACAAAAGCATTCAAGCAAGAGTTGAACAAATACTGGTACTAGATGTTAAAGTGGAGATTTCAGCAGCACAACAGAAGGTGGACAATTGGAAATCTTTATGATACTAATATTTATTCTATGAGATGCTAAAAGAATCTTCCCTCAGGCTTTTGATGTCAGTTCTAGGGAAACAACTCCTTCTCTTCTATTAATTTAATTATAATATGGAATATCATAGTAGTCATGCAACTTCTTTTATTTTTGCTGTACCCTAATCTGTATGAAGTGTTTGATTCAGGCCCTCTGTTCACCTCATTTTATAAATAAGAAAAGTGAGAACATTGGAGTCACATGAAACAACCATCAAGGAAGAGTCACTGTACTCATAATGCTTTGTAAATACAGACGGCCATTATACTTCTCTACCTATCTATCTAAATTGAAAGGCCACAACTGAATTATAAAGAGAAAAGTAGCTGACATCAGAATGCCTAGACCAGTGATTTTCAACCTGTGTGCCTGCCCTGAGAGGATCTTAGAAGTGCTGCGAAGAATTTTAAAGATCATTGATTAAATTATTTTCAGAAGAAGTTTGAAGCATAGTAAGTATACTGCTTTTTTACTTTTTTTTAACCAATATAACTTAAGTGTGCTGCAGAATTTTAACTAAAGTTTCACGTGAGATAAAAAAAAAAAAAAAAACATTGAAAAACACTGTCCTAGCTTCTGAATTTCTACTTCAGAACCCCAAACTTAACTATCCACTTGTAAGATTAATAAAAGATAATGTTCAGTTAAATAATTTTCCACTTGGCTTCTAGATATTTACCCTCACAAAACTTGTTACAATCATTACTCAAATTGCCATCAGCTCCATCCACGTTTTTCAGTGCCCCTTTCCAGGCTCAGTTACTACGCCTAATTCTCCTTTCTATTCCCCAAGCCACTCAAGGTTTTACAAAACGAAGGCAGACAACTATCAAACCTTAAATATAATCAAACATGCCATCATCCTCAAGTTCTGCTCTTTTTTAGCTTTCTTTCCCTCTCACCATTACCCCCCAACACCCTCCACGCATGTGTACATGTTCACACGTACACAGGCTCCTCTGGAAAGCTCACTGCCTGATTCCTGGCTGCCCTGATCACTGGCAAATTGCACAACATCAGAAAATCCATACCAATAGGCTATGAAAAAGAATTTCCCCTGGAATTTGTTGAGATGACCACCCAGAATCAGAATAACACTTATCTGAGACGTTTAAAGCACACTGAACAAAGCACTAGAGATTATGATGTACAGATCAATTCTTCTTCTAGCAAAAGAATGAACTCGGTGATTTAATGTACATTTTCCATTGTTAATTTCCATGACCATGAGATTAATTTGAACGCAGACAGAATCTATTTGAATAATGGCTCAAGAAAAGAACTCAGATGCTAATTCAATAGGTTCCAGGGTGTGAAAAATTATTGTCATGATTATAGTAACTGAAACTGAGCTTGTAAAAATATTTTTATGGAATATTACATAGTTCTCTGGTAACAAGGGCCAAACACACACACATAAAACATAGCAGGCTCCATTTTTTTGATGATGTGTATTTTTCCTTACATTAAAAAATCAAACCAAGATGCTGTTGGGTTAAGGTTGTCTCAGCACATCTCATTCTGAGTTGGCATGGTTGTAAGAGATATGAGATAAATAAGAATAATTATTTAAAGGTAGAGGACAAAGTTCATGAGATAACTCAGATAGTTAAAGAGGCAGAAAAGAAGAGAGAGAAAGAAGAACGTTCACTGTCAGAATTATGGGACTTTATGAAGCATTCCAACAAATGAGTAATAGGAATCCCAGAAGGGGAAGAAGAATGCCCCAGAAGAATGGAAGCCATACTAGACAATATTATAAATGAAAATTTCCCAAATGTCACCAAAGATTCTGACACACTGCTCTCAGAGGGATAACGGACCCCAGGTCACCTCAACTCTAACCAAGGTTCTCCAAGACACATTGTGATGAACCTTTAAGTCACGACAAAAGAATAGATTCTGCAAGCTTCCAGGAGTAAGTGCCAGTCCATCAGAGTGACAGCAGATTTCTCTAATGAGACTTTCCAAGCAAAAAGACAAGGGTCATCTACATTTAATCTACTTAAACAGAACAATTTCCAGCCCAGAATTCTATAGCCTGCTAAGTTAAGCTTTAAAATTGATGGCGAAATCAAATCATTTACAAATATACAAACATTGAGAAAATTCACCACAAGACCAGCTCCACAGGAAATACTGCAACCTGTTCTACACAGACCATCACAATGGATCAAAAGCAAAGTAAGAACTCAGAAATTAAAGGACAGAACCTAACTTCCACACTGATGCAAAAGATAAAACTAAGCAATGGACTCTCACAAAATAAGATGAATAGAATACTACCACACTTATCAGTTATCTCAATAAATGTTAATGACTTGAATTCCCCACTGAAGAGACATAGATTGGCTACCTGGATTAAAAAACACAAGCCATCCATTTGCTGTCTGCAAGAAACACACCTGGATTCAAAAGACATATTAAAACTTTGAGTCAAGGGTTGGAAGAGGATTTTTCAGGCAAATGGAATTCAGAAGAAAAAAGGAGTTGCAATCTTATTTTCAGATACATGTGGATTTAAAGCAACTAAAGTCAAAAAGGATGGTCACTTTATATTGGACAAGGGAAAAATACAACAATAAGACATTTCAATTCTAAATATTTATGCACCCAATTTAAATGTTCCCAGATTCTTGAAACAGACCTTACTCAGTCTGAGCAATATGATATCCGATAATACCACAATAACAGGGGACCTTAACACTCCTCTTACAGAGCTGGACAGATTCTCTAAACTAAAATTAAGCAAAGATATAAGAGATTTAAATGAGACCCTAGAACAACTGTGCTTGATAGACGCATATAGAACACTCCATCCCAAGATAAAGAATACACATTCTTCTCATCACCCCGTGGAACATTCTCCAAAATTGATCATATCCTGGGACACAAAACAAATATCAACAGAATTAAAAGAATTAAAATTTTAACTTGTATCTTCTCAGACCACAAGGCACTAAAGGTGGAACTCAACTGTAACAAAAACATTCGACCCCACACAAAGGCATGGAAATTAAACAACCTTCTGTTGAATAACTGATGGGTGCAGAAAGAAATAAAACAGGAAATCATTAACTTCCTTGAGCATAACAACAATGAAGACACAAGCTACCAAAACCTGTGGGATACTGCAAAAGCAGTTTTGAGAGGAAAATTTATCACTTTAGATGCCTACATTTGAAAAACAGAAA
>CAUYPK010113561.1:0-40787 GCA_963574355.1 Loris lydekkerianus
TACACTACTGGGACTTGATCAAACTAAAAAGTTTCTGCACAGCCAAGAACACAGTAAGTAAAGCAAGCAGACAGCCCTCAGAATGGGAGAAGATATTTGCAGGTTATGTCTCTGACAAAGGTTTAATAACCAGAATCCACAAAGAACTCAAATGTATAAGCAAGAAAAGGTGACTAAGATTTTTGAAGAGAGAAGAGGCAAAGGGAAGGGAAGGTTAATTCCTATTCGATGTAAGACAAAAGAGCCAATATATAGTTCAGGTACCAACCCAACTCTGTGCTCTCTGCCTACTATGCAAATAGGACAAACCCAGTCATATTCTTTGAAGAGCACTAGCTATACATAATTATCACTAAAAAGCATTCCTTGTGTCCAGACTAACAAAGCATTGTTTCTTTGGGTCACGTCCTGGGACACTGAAATTGTTTTTGTCATCCAAAACCACACACAGTAATGGGACTCTACTTGTGTAGCTGAAGTGCAAAAATCAAAGGTTCTAAGAACTATTTTGTAACCCTCAATAAATATTAAATGTTTGATGAATGATTCAGTAACTGCCAATTATAAAGAGTCTACTGTGCTAAGGATAAATACTGTGGGTGTGTGTGGGGGGGGTGCTACAAAGGTAAAACACATTCTTTGACTTAAATTGTTTTATAATCTGTTACAGTAAATGTGACAAAGATAATAACTATTCTACAGGACAGAATGTGTTGACTTCCATCAGGAGGTCTGTGGGTTATGAAATCAAAACAGTTGGGAGACTACACAGTGTCACAACAGGAATGCTAAACCAGTTCAGCAAACTCTGAACTCCTTTGTCCCTTTCCTCATCAAAACTCTGAGAATCATCTGTGCAGAGAGAGTCTCACCTTGCATTTCCAATCCTACTCCATACAATCTAAATAGTAGAATCTCTGTAATTTAGCCTATAAACTACAGCCCGCGGGCCACATGCGACGGGGTGATTGTATGTGTTCCCGTTTTGTTTTTTTATTTCAAAATAAAGTATGTGCAGTGTGCATAGGAATTTGTTCATAGTTTTGTTTTTTTAACTATAGTCTGGCCCTCCAACCATCTGAGGTACAGTAGACTGGCCCCCTGTTTAAAAAGTTTGAGGAACCCTGCTCCAAGGGGTCAACATACAGAAGTGTCAACATAAGGAACCAGGTCTACTATACTGATATGTACATGTGGTGCATGTGTGGTCTATGAACACTAGGTTGACTTAAGGAAGTGGTCAGTCTAGGGTTGGTCCACTATGGAGGTTCTACCACTACGTGGAGTTCCTTTGGTAGCTGTGGCTGGGGAGCCAGAGAGAGTCATATCATTGGGCTCAGGCCTCTTAACCCTCTTCAAACATAGCAACCTACTTTATATTTGGGGACTCCAAATAATCTTCTGCTTCATAAAAATATATTTTCTTGAAATCAAACAGATCAGGTGATCTCCAAAGTCTAACAGATGTGATACACTCAAGGAGGAGCTAAGGTGGAATCTGAGACTGACAGGAATTGTTAGGTCTCACTAGGCAGAGATCAGGAGAGTTCCTTTGAGATACAGCAAGGTATAATGACAAGACATCACAGGGTGAAAGTGTGGGCTCTAATGGAAATCGGACAGTATTCACAAAGCTGGGGCAGTGAAGTTTCTGGGCAGGGAAGAACCTGATAAGATCAGTAGATTATTACTTTAATTCCACTTCAGAGTAGCATACTGTAGATGGGATGCGAAGAGGAACGAGGTGAATGAGGAAGCTGCTGTCATGGCTGAGGTGAGAAATAACAAGAACTGAATTAGAATGGGTAAGAGAAATGGAAAGAGGCGGAAGACTGAAAAGATGCCGCCTCAAGAGACAGACCGTCTCGCGGTGGTAAATGCCCATGACTTTGAGGAAATAAAGCTTCAACTCTTACTATGCACAGCCACATCTCAGGGTTTATTTCCAGCACAAAACTAAGTATAGACAACATTTGAAAAATGTTACGACTGCCCAAAATAAAAAGAGAAACTGAGAGTGACTGCTACACTTTAGTGTAGCACTGTAGCACTTTGCTTTAATTAAAATAAAATTGGGGCCCTGTCACTCTTCACAAGCAACATGTACTGCCTATGAATCTTATCTGTCCTCTGGACAGCCTAAAATGCCAACATAGTGATGCACCCATAGCTGAAAGTGTGTCTTGCTTTTGAAATATTGGAAAGCCTAGTGTTTTTAATACTACTATAACCTAGAGAAGTGAAACAAATTTGTATGACACAAATTCTGGAGGCCATGGCCAAAATCCCTTCATTGATGACTTGCATTATGACTAGTTTCTCTACAAGAAAGATTTTAAGGTCCAAGATCTGACACAAGGAGTATCTAAATCTTTCTAAAAATAAAAAAAAAAATTTATGGTTGGTCCTATTGTAACTATTTCATCTCTCATCTATCTATCCACAGCTTGTCATCCCCCTCTGTGTCTTAGGACAGTTTTATGCTTAAATAGAACTTAACAATTCATCTACAGGCATTCTTTATGGTCTTCTTAGTCCAGAGAGTGATTGTAAATACATTGCTGCATTTAGTCCTCACAGAACAAAATGTGGGAATACAAAACAAAACAGCCACTGTGAAAAACACCTTGGCACTTGCTCAAAAAGTTAAATACAGAATTACCAAATGAATTCTGCTCCTAAGTATATACCAGAAAGAACTGAATACAGGTACTCAAACAAATGCTTATACACCAATGTTCACAGCAGCATAATTCACAATAGTCAAAAGATAGAAACAAACCAAATGTCCATCAACAGATGAAGGGATAAGCAAATTGTACTCCATACATGCAAGGAAATATTACTCAGCCATAAAAGAGAATGAAGTACTAATACATGCTTCCATCTGAATGACCCTCGGAAACATCATGCCAAGGGGAAGAAGCCAGGCCCAATAGGTCACATCCTATATAGTTCTATTCATATGAAATATCCAGAACAAAAACATGGGCATAGGAACAGAGCCTCAATTGTGAGATCTCATATAATTTTTTATTATAATTAAAAATACTTTGTTCATCATTTGGCACATAGCAGCCACCAAATCCTTCCAGAGCATAGAAACAGGAGGAGGGCATAAAAATGTTTTGGGTGGGGGGAACACAGGATCTGCATCCAAATTGAGTTTTATTTATTTATTCTTTATTAACATGTCCATACGTTTCCCAAACTAAAACACTTCTTAACTGACAGTTTAGAATGCAAAAAGTGTGGATATACGTGTATGGCCATGTGTGAAAGTGATGGTAACCCTGGAACTCAAAAAGGCAACTTCAGAGACTCTTCACAACCCAAGTATCTTCTAGGAAGATGACACTGCAGCCCAACGTTACTGGTATTTTGTCATGAAACACACCTAGAGTAGAACGTTGACTGGCTTTACTACTTGGGTGACCTTGAGACAGTTATTAATTCTCTATCAGATTTCCTAATCTATAAGATGAAAATACTGTCTACAGTTTATAAGGATGTCATAAGAGAGTACTCGTAAATCACTTGGCTAAAGGAGACGTACAATTTATGGTAATTTTGACTATTTCGCCTCTCCACATACCTCCAGCTGCACATAGACTTGCTCAGGCATCTTCTGACCATAGCTTTCCAAGAGCACGATGGTTTCTTTCAGGGGTTCAAAGAGTTCATCTGTAGCTCTCTGTCGGCTTCTTACAGCCAGGAGATGCCCCATGATGTCAACTAAACCATCGTGATCACCTTCACTTAATTCTCTCTGAAGTCCTGCATCTGTCTCCTTTATAAATCCTTGTAGCTCATTCAGACTATTAAATATATATACAATACACACACAGTTTAATAATACATTTAGCAGTGTAAGACTTCAGATTCAATCTTATTTTCATTACATACCTAATTAAATATTACATGTTATCTCTATTATGAAATTGGCAATATTAATATCTCAGTTTTAGAAAGCAGTGTTGTCCCAAATACTAACGTATAAAGGCTACCTGTCAAGGACAAATCTCAAAAGATGCTCCTGAAACATCCAGCTCCATTTCTTAATAATGTTTAACAAGCTCACTTTGAAAGGCTTCATGTCCACCTTGAACCAACTATCGAACACTCGGAAGTCATCAAACTTGCTCATCTGAACATACAAAGCCTCATAAATGTCAATCTGTAATAATAATAAAAAAAAAAAAGTGTAGCAATGGAAACAAAAGACCATTACATTAGCTACACCAAATGGTAAGGGCTTTTCTTGCCTGTTCTTTGAATTGTTTAAGAGTTGGTGGCTGCTCGGGGATTTCTTCATTCGCATGAGCATCCACATCCTCAGACGATACAGTATGACCATACAGAAGAAAATGCTTCATAAACTCAGCTCGGTCATCCACCCAGAGGTAAGCATAGGCCTCCAGGGTATTTTTGAAATCTGAGACTTTGTTGATGACATCTGCCACTCTCTTCATTATCTCCTGCCGGACCTCTGCCAGGCCTAACATGTTATCCATATCATTCTAAATGAGAGGAAAACCAAGCACTTATACAAACCAAACTTTTTCCAGCAATTATTGGAAACATCACTTTGCCAAGACCATTCTTTCAAGGGAGAAGAATTGGCAAAATAAAAAGTTGTGAAAAGAAAATGCCAGGAAGGCTATGCTGACCAGTGTGATGAAAATATGTCAAATGATCTATAAAACCAGTGTATGGTGCCTCATGATTGCATTCATGTACACAGCTATGATTTAATAATAAAAAAATAATAAAAATAAAAATAAACTCCCAGCTAGGAGACAGAAAAAATAAAATAAAATAAAAATAAAAAATAAATAAATAAAAAGTTGTGTTGCTTTTCCAAACTTCTCCCTTCCTTGTGACCCCCATTATGCCAAATTATTTCCAAACCATTAATGTCAAAACTAACACCTATTCACAAAGAAAATACCTGATAATTTGCTATTTCCAGATGTGTTGCTATGCGCTTCATCTGAGCAGACATTCTAAAACTACTGCATAGCATTTCTTCAACCAGGTCATAGAGCCCATCTCCAGCTTCTCTGTCTAAAGAAGGTTTAAACACAATCTCAGGGGGCATTAAGATCATTTGTGCTTGAAAAAATGGTGCAGGCTTAAATTGTTTCTCCGTATTCATCAGAAAGAAATCTAAGTCGTGCATAATAGCTTGAAAAAAGCCTTCTACCACGATGTCATCAATGAATTCTACATAAATTTTCCAGGTATCCAGAGAGGGGTCCGCTTTGAAGAGCTTCCTATTTTCCTGAAAACAGAAAAATTTTAACAAATGAACATAAGCAATAATGAGTATAATAATGAAAGTTTTCCATTTAAATGGATCATTTAAAAAAAGGACTGCACTGTTGTACGCAGCATAGGAACACTAATAGGCTTCGGTTATAGAACCTTAAAGTAGATGGCAAAGATCTGAGTAGGATTTTGTAATAGTAAGTACACATGAAATACATTCAGTGTTTTTTTTTTTGTTTTTTTTTTTTGAGACACAGCCTCAACCAGTTACCCTGGGTAGAGTGTTGTGACATCACAGCTCACAGCAACCACCAACTCCTGGTCTCAAGCGAGTCTCCTGTCTCCCAAGTAGCTGGGACTACAGGTGCCCACTACAACACCAGCTATTTTTTTGGTTGCAGCTGTCATTGTTGTTTGGCTGGCCCAGGCTGGATTCGAACCCACCAGCTCAGGTATATGTGGCTGGTGCCTTAGCTGCTTGAGGTGCTGAGCCTCAAAGTCATTTTTTAAAGAAAAGATCAATATGAAAATTGTTATTTTCAAATATAGGCAGGAAATACATTACTTCCTGGTAAATTTTAGAGGCACTACCTGGGGTCTAGTTTTTGGCCTGTCCCTAATTCTATGTGCCCTTGGATTTTGCCTTCCAGGGCCTTACCTGTAAATGAAGAGATTAATCAAACTAGTCCTTTGGAGCTGCGGTCCCCAGTATCGGTCTGCAACCTGTCAGGAGCTGGTCACCAGGCACAGAGCTCTGCCTCCTCTCCACAACCCCTATCCCCCTCTGTCCATGGGGAAATGGTCTTCCATGAAATGTAGGAACCCAGACACACAGCAGGAGGTGAGCATCTTCCTCTGTACTTACAGCCTCCAACTGCTGCCCACTGCTCTTAGCAGCACCTGAGCTCTGTCTATCACCCCAACTCACCCATTCATGGAAAAGTGTCTTCCATGAAACTGGTCCCTGGTGCCAAAAAGGCTGGGACTTTTGCCTTAAAGAATCCCATTCTGGAATATCTGAAGATCATCAAGTCAGGGAAGTACTTAAGATCATTTGTGCTATGTATTTTATGCCATTCTTGGAAGCTTACAGTACACCCATCATACTAAAGTCCATTGAATTTGGTTTAGCCCAGTTGTTGCCAAATCATATTTAAACATAAGGGAATTTTTATTTTTTGAAAACCATCTATGAGCAGCCTGTGGAATGGTAACTCAGTTCGGGAAGTCCTGCCCTGGCGAAGGCTAAGCTCTTTCTGTGCTGCATCAATAAGAGCCGCTCTACCTTAGCATCTCCTAAGAGCATGGGTGACAGACCGGCAAAATGGGGCCAGAAGACAGGATGTGGTTAAAGGATTGCTACAGATTGGGCAAACAGTGTGTTTGGCCTAATGCACAGATTTGAAAAAGTCAGGCAGGCAACAAGATTGATCACAGAGAGACTATCTGGGTAGTAAAGGTTGTACAGTCTTATCCACAGTCCTCAATTTCTAGGCCACAAACTGGTACCAGGCTGCACAGCAGGAGGTGAGCAATGGGAGAGCCACAGAAGCTTCATCTGTGTTGATAGCTACTCACCATTACCCTCACCAATGCCTGACCTCAGCCTCCTGCCAAGTCAGCAGCGGCATTAGATTCTCATAGGAGCATGAAGCGGGACCATCTAATTGTAAGGAAACCAGCTCAGGGCTCCCACTGATTCTGCATTATGGTGAGTTGTATAATTATTTCATTATATATTACATGTAATAATAATAGAAATAAAGTACACAACAAACATAATACTCTTCAATCATCCCTGAATCATCCCCAAATCAATCTGCCCCCCCCCCCCCCCCCAAGCTGTGGAAAATTATCTTCCATGAAAACAGTCTCTGGCTCAGCGCCTGTGGCTCAAGCGGCTAAGGCGCCAGCCACATACACCTGAGCTGGCGAGTCCACATCCAGCCCTGGCCCGCCAAACAACAATGACGGCTGCAACCAAAAAATAGCCTGGCGTTGTGGTGGGCACCTGTAGTCCCAGCTACTTGGGAGGCAGAGACAGGAAACGTGCTTGAGCCCAGGAGTTGGAGGTTGCTGTGAGCTGTGATGCCATTGCACTCTACCCAGGTGACAGCTTGAGGCTCTGTCAAAAAAAAAAAAAAAGAAAAAGAAAGAAAGAAAGAAAGAAAGAAAGAAAGAAAGAAAGAAAGAAAGAAAGAAAGAAAGAAAGAAAGAAAGAAAGAAAGAAAGAAAGAAAAGAAAACAGTCTCTGGTGCCAAAAATGGTTGGGGAGCGTGGGCCTCTATAAACCAGCCAGGCAATGATCAAAGCAGTAACTGTAGTGCAGAAAAAAGGAGCCAGTGGCATGAGAGGTGATTATAAGGCAGACCATACTTTCTGCTTTCTTTGATTATTCTCTACTGTGGATAAATGATTCCAGGATGCAAAGGTGTGTACTTTACGCAAGAATCAGAACTATAAAGGCAACTCTAGTTCATACTAAGTCAGGGTAGACTTGAGGGAATACAAGGGGATTTTTGCTTTCAAACAAATTTAAGAACGGCTCCTTCTGGGGGATGCTGTTTTGCCCACTACACAGGTAAAATCACTCATATCTGGGTAGTCATGTGACCTGTACCCCAGAAGCTGTGAAGTGTACATCCTAGGAACCTGTACACAGCAGCCCTGGCTCTTTTGTAAGCACTAGAAAGTAAAAGTATAGATCTTAGAGCTGAAAAAGAATCCTTAAAGACCACCTTGTTAGGCTCTTCATTTTAAAGGTATGAAAACAAAGCCCTAAAACACTTTCCGAGTCACCCTGGTAGGAGGGGAACAGCTGAGCTAGGACTTGCAAGCAGCCTTCCAGACTTCCCTGGGCAGGGCCTCTCCCAGCAGCTCACAGTTCGAAATACATTTTCACACCAAGAGAGCCAGTTCACATCACCAAAGTAGCATTTACAAAAAAAAAAGGAATTTTCAACACATTAGAGTAAAGGGAGGAAAAGGAAGAGAAGGGAGAGCTTTGGGTCATGTAACGATCTCTCAGTCCCTTCCAGATGCCATCTTCAAGGTTCTGCTCCTCTTCTCTCTGAATCTTAAACTCTGACAGCGGGCTATTCACTAACACCTCACAAGCCACACGGGATGTAGCAAGAAAAGGCAGAACAGGCTCTACTCCTTCCTGTATTTTTATAGCTTTCTCCCAAACCCCAGTTCTCACCAGAAGCCCAAGAACTGGGTTCAAAATCCTGAGCTGATAAGTCAAAAGGGGAAAAAAAATTACATAAAAGGTATAACTCATGAAAACAAATTATCATTTAATTTTCATTTTAGGCCAGGCGTGGTGGCTCACGCCTGTAGTCCCGGCGCTGTGGGAGGCCGAGGTGGTGGATTGCCTGAGCTCAGAGGTTGAGACCAGTATGAGAAGCAGTGAGCCAGAGTAAGACCCCGTCTCTACTAACATCAAAAACAGCCGGACGTTGTGGTGGGCGCCTGTAATCCCAGCTACTGGGGAGACAATGGGAAAGACAATTGCCAAAGGAAGAACATTAAAAAGAAAAGAAAAGAAACAAACAAACAAAAGTACTTCAAATGAAAAAGAATGAACGAGCAAGCTGAAATTAAAAAAATAATAATAATAATTTTCATTTTAAAGTTGGCTTATATTTTATCAGCCTCCCTCCGTTCTCATATTGAGAACAGCGATTTCAAAGCTTCTTAGTTTCTGCCTTAAGGAAAAAAATTAGGAGAATCCGTATATTAGAAAAATTCCAACCTCATTTTCTGACACTGCAAAAACTTGTTTTATAACGATTTCTAGTCATGTCTTGTATTGGCCATATTTTCAATGCATTTTAATCAGGATTCATAAATCTTAATGGTTTAAAGCCCCTAGATTAGAGTTTGGAGAATATGGGGTTTTTTTTACTATCAATAAAATATAACAGGAAAAAACAAATTGTAATCTATCATCTGTCCTCCGTGAGACAGATTCTAAGGCATAAACAGTTGCAGAAATGTTTTAAAAGTCACAGAATAATTCACACCAATCAGGTGAACAACTAGGAATAGTCAATAGAATGACTTAGTTAAGCTTCTGTTGAAAAACAAATTGATTTCCAGATATATACCTTCTTTATCTCAAGGCTACCCACGCTGTTGGCAGAGCCTTCAGAGGGAGGCTGGGCCTGCCCACACTTTGATTTCAGACTTCTAGTCTCCAGGCGAGGAGAGAATAAATTTCTATCATTTTTATGATACCCTGTTTCTGGTACTTTTCAAGGCAGCCCTAGGATGCTAATATAATAATCAAGGAAGGCAGACACCATGTCTTTGTTCCAGCCAACTACCATCAATGGGGAAAATTAAATCTTTCTTGGCAATTCCAGAAAATTCTGGAAGTCAACAGATACTCTGAAACCCATATTAATTTTTCACTTTTTATTTTCTTTTTGCTACACATACTCAGTACATCATATCAAGCGTGTCACACTTTACTTTTTGGTCAGAAAATCCATTACCCTTAAAGGATGCCACCCTGCCCTGGGTTTCCTGGAAAACCTCCAAGTCATCCTTGACTTCTCTCACAGCAAAATCTGCTGGCTCCCTGCTGGCTTCAAAGAATATCTAACTATGACCTGCCACGGCCCACAGAGCAGTGTGGGATCACCCTGACCCCAGATATCATCACTGCCCACGGGATTATTCGAGCAGGCCCTGCCTCAGGGCCGCCTTGCCTAGCTCCTCTTTGCTTCCCTATGGCTAGCCCTCAGGCGTGGGGACTCTCCTTTGGGCAAGGCAGAGAGAAAATATAGCAGGGCAAAGGTATTCAGAATGTGAGATTGAGGATATAGGAGAGGCCTACCCTCCTACAAATAGGATAATTGGAGTGGGCCTCAGTGAAAAGGTAAGAAACTCATTGAGCAGAAAGGCTCTGGCTTCTCTTGTCCCTTAGGGCAAAATCCAAAGTCCTCCTAATGACCTCAAGGCCTCTGCACCACCCAGACCGCCTTTCCGCTGCCTGCGTGCCTCCTTCCCTGTCAGTTCTCTGAACTGACTCCCTATCCTAGCCACGTTGCCCTATCTAGTACTGATACACTATCTGTTATTTATTTTTCTCTTACTATCTTCGCTGACTATAGTATAAGCTCCCTGAAACAAAGGACTTCTGGGGAGTTTGTTTACATTTATTTTCTTGTTTTCTAGTTTTGTTTTCTCTTAAATTGAAAACCCTACAAATACTGCCTATTACAATTTAAAGAACTCAAATCTTTGTTTTAAGGAGGGTAACTATTGCTTTCATCCTTAAGGAGATGGTTGAGAGGATTCCTTAAGATAATGCAAATTAAATGAGGTGTTTGGCACCTACGGGGCATTCAACAAACAGTGGTAGCTATTAATAGCATCTGAAAGAGGTTGGACTATGACAAAGATGAAGATTCCACCCCTAGCCTTTCTTTTGAATCAATACAGCTCACATTCTAATCTCTTCCCATCAGGAATGAGAGCAGTGAGGGCTGCAAAAATGACAGGTCTCGAACACAAATTCTCCCACTTTTAAATACTTAGGGAAACCATTCATGAAGCTCTTTCAGGCTCCCAAGAGAGTCCTACTTTATTAGATTATTTTTGCACCTCTCTAAACAAAAGAAAATCTTCTATGAATTTTGATACAAAAGCCAATACCTCAACCAAGTCATGGATCTTGTAGCCATCTTCTTGGATTAACTTGTATTTTTTAATAAACAAATCACCCTTGTCCTCCAAAGTCAAGGCCGTCTCTCTTCTGTGCTCTCTCCTGGGAGGGAGCGTACACCCAGCCCAGGCCTTCATGGTCTGCTGGATGACCTTCACGTTGTTCTGCGCCAGCTCAACCCTGCGCTCCAGCTCAGAGGTGGCTGCTTTCACACCCTCGATGTAGCCCCAGCAGTCATCTTGCCAGGTCAGCCACGTTGTGGCTGCTGTTAGCTGCTCATCCACAGCCCTCAGCTCTTCTTCAATCAAAGGGTATTCAACTCCCACAAGAGTCTGTTTCAGCTTATTGTATCCTTGCACAAGAAGGTCAAGATTTCCGATGTACTAAGGAAAGAAAAGCCCAGAACAAAAAGTGCCAAATATGTTAACTATTTTCTCTTACAAATAAAACAAATGCCATAGGTTTATGTGTTAATAACTAAAATTCAAAATATTTCTATTCTATTCTAACCTCTAAAACCACAAACCTTTAAAATGGTGTTTCTTTTTTGGAAGAGGGCTAAAGCAGAATCTGGTATGTGTGTTTTCTTCAGCATCAAAAGGTATTTCACTTCTCTCAATACAGCCACTAGCTATTGAAAGAAAATCAAAAATTATTTAAGCATAGCATTCTACTTTAACACAAGTTCAAGTTGAAATATTTAAGATCTCATCCAATGATTACTACACTTCCAAATCATCAAGGTAAATAGCTTTTGTTTCATATGGGTTTTAGTTTTTTTTCATTTTTAATTATCGTAGATTTATAATAACTGAACATATTTATAAATATATGTGATATTCTGATACAAGTATACAATGTGTGATGAAAACCCTACAGGGGTAACCCGACCAGAGTAACTGGGGTATCCATTATCTCAAGCATTTATCATTTCTTTGTGTTAAGAACATTCTAATTTAACTCTTTTAGTCACTTTAAAATATACAAGAAGTTATTATTCACTATAGTTGTCTCAAATATGTTTTTTAAAAGCAAAAATCTTCCATCCCATAATCCCATAAAGGCATCTTAGGAAATTAGTTTCTATGAATTGTTTTTATGAAGTCAGGAGGTAGAAGGAATCCTCACTTCTCTAGTTCACATATCTATGTATGTGTGCTGAGTTTTATTAGCAAAATAAAGCAATACTATTCTTTCTCTGTATTTTAGAGGCATAAATAAGAATTCAGGTATAGACTACAACTATCAGGCTCAGGGAGATTAACTTCCCACTCCTTAGGCCTGCATTTGGACAGTCATGAAAGACTACAGGCATCACTAACAGCAAATACACAAACTTCACCACCTAAAAACTCAGGGAGAGGGTAGCACCTGTGGCTCAGTGGGTAGGGTGCTGGCCTCATATACCGAGGGTGGCAAGTTCGAACCCAGCCCCGGCCAAACTGCAGCAAAAAAAAATAGCTGGGTGTTCTGGCGGGCGCCTATAGTCTCAGCTATTCGGGAGGCTGAGGCAAGAGAATTACCTAAGCCCAGGAGTTGGAGGTTGCTGTGAGCTGTAATGCCACAGCACTCTACTGAGGGCGATAAAGTGAGACTCTGTCTCTAAAAAAAAAAACAACATTTTTCAGCTACCTTGTTTTTGTATGGAAACTTGAAGATATTCTTCTATGCTTTCCCTTTACTATAAAGCATATTCACAGTAGGTAAATACAAAAGAAAGCTTATTGTGTGCCTCTTATCTAGAAAACTACTAGACTTAGAAATGGGTTGTTTAAAATACATACAAATACATATACACACACACCAGTAACATTTATTAAACATATTCACATATTACAAAAATACTGTTAGGTAATTAGATAGAATCAACAATATTTGATAGCAAAATGACTATAGTTGACAATAAGGAAGTGTATACTTTAAAATATTAATAACTAAAAGAGTGGAATTAAAATATTTTAACACAAAAAATGATAAATGCCTGAGGTCATGGATACCTCAGTTACTCTGATTTGATTTATTCACATTGTATGCCGTATCAAACATTACATGTACCCTATAAACATACATATACAATAACTAAATAAACATTACATACCCATACTAATTCAAAAATTTTTTAAAGGTGCTCAGACCCTCTGAGAGTCAAGGCAATATAAGTTAACATAATGATATACCTTTATTCATCTATTAAATTTGAGGAAAAAGGTAATTTTTCTTTTTTTGAGACAGAGTCTCACTTTGTCATCCTCAGTAGAGTGCTGTGGCAACATAACTCACAGCAATGTCAAACTCTTGGGCTTAAGTGATTCTCTTGCCTCAGCTTCCCAAATTGCTAGGACTATAGGCACCTACCACAACACCCTCCTATTTTTTTTTTTTGTTTGTTTGTTTGTTTGTTTTTTGTTTTTTGAGGCAAGGTCTTGCTTTGACTCAGGCTGATCTCAACTTGTGAGCTCAGGCAATCTACTGCCTTAGCCTCCCAAATGCTGGGATTACAGGTGTGAGCCACCCTGCCTGGCCCAAGGAAAAGGTAATATTAAGAGTATTGACTTAGAACTAGAGATGGTACGTTGTAAATTGGCATATGATTTGAGACATGACTCAATTGTGTATCAAGCTATATAATTGTAGATACTGTGTATATAATCAAGGTATATAATTATATATATTGTATATCAAGCTATATAATTTTTTTCCTTATTTGATTCAAGTAATCTCACTCCTGGTAATCTATTCTAAAGAAATAATCTAAAAATGTAGAAAAAAAGAAAAATAAAAGTATTTTTGGAGTGCTTTTAAAAATAATGACAAAAATTGAAAAATAAGTAGCAATTGGAAAATATTAGATAAGCTATTGCATAACCTCTAGATGAAGTATTATATAGACATAAAAATGACTTTAAGGAATGACATCAAATCACCTATAATGAAAGGTGAAAACAGTGGTATACAAAAATACCTAACTTCTCTATAGAGGGGAGGGTAATAAACATTTTTGTCTTCATAGCTTGTATCGCCTCAGTTTTGCAGCTTCTCAACTTTGTTGCTGTTATGTGAACACACTCATAGATGATCTGTACTCAAATGAGCATGGCTGTGTTTCAATAAGACTTTATTTCCAAAAACAAGGCTGTGAACCATAGTTTGCCGAACTGCTAGCCTAGGAATATATAAACAATAAATTATGTTTACTTTGAATTATCTAGCACAATTCTGTTGGAACTAGACAAGAGTGGTAACTTTCATTCATTTAAAAAAAAAAAAAGAATGAAAGTGCTCTTGGTAGAGAGCTGTGGCATCACAGCTCACAGCAACCTCTAGCTCTTGGGCTTAGGCAATTCTCTTGCCTCAGCTTCTCGAGTAGCTGGGACTACAGGCACCCACCACAATGCCTGGCTATTTTTTTGTTATTGTAGTTTGGCTGGAGCCAGGTTCGAACCTGCCACCCTCAGTATATGAGGTCGGTGCCCTACTCACTAAGCCACAGCAGCTGCCCCGGTAACTTTCATTCTAAAACAGTTATGCCTGTGACTTCAGAAGACTATCTGTGTCCATGAAAACATTTTCTGAGCAACAGTGATAGTAATGACGATGGTAACTACAGCTAAACTCTATTTCCCTAAAGTTTCTTCTATTTTTCTTGCTAAAGATGGATGATGTCCTGATGTTTCACAAATACAATAAAGAAACGTGTGACATGTGATTAGATGTGTGATCAAAGTGCTCTGCTCTTTTAGCTGTGCCATGTGTGTATTTCTTTCCATTTAAATGATCATTTTGTAAGTTTAGTATTTCTACATTTTAACCATTTATTAGAAAAGCATTTAAAACAATGTTGTATTAAAGTTAGTAATGAGTTGAATTTGTATCCTCTTACAGCTCTGGTCAATTAGAGTGCTAAAGCTCAGTCTTAAATGCCATTCCTACACTTGCTATCAAGATCACACACAAAATATCACAAATCAGATAACAATTCAGAAGGAAGATGTAATTGTTGATGGGTGAATTTTTTTCTATTTTATTAACTTGAACTTTTCGTAAGACTCACACACGTATTTTATTCCTTAGTAGCTAAGGTTTTCATGTATTTGCATAGTTTTTTGACAGTAAAATTGAACACTTTGAAAATGTGTACATCTTATATACTGTGTCATATAATTTCATATACACACATATAACTAGTAATAAAGTTTCATTGTTATAAAATATAAAAAATAAATTTATTAAAAAAATACATGAAATTTTGCATCGTTAATTTACTTATCAAGTAATAACAAAAGGCCTGTTCAATAAAGATGTTAATCGTGGATATTATTTAACTGTTAATATTATTTTTTGTATTCATGTGCTGTTTTATGGTTTTTTCTTTTTTTAGACAGAGTCGCCCCTGATAGAGTACCATGTGTGTCATATCTCACAGCAATCTCAAACTCTTGGGTTTAAGCAATTCTCTTGCCTTACCCTCCCAAGTAGCTGGGACTACAGGCACCCACCACAATGCCTGGCTATTTTTTGGTTGTAGTTATCATTATTGTTTGACAGGTCCAGGATGGGTTCGAACCTGCCAGCTCTGGTGTATGTGGCTGGCACCCTCGCCAGTGAGCTACAGGCACCAAGCCTGTTTTATGTTTTTTATAAAATTATTTTTAAATTACCATCACTTTAATTATCACATACAAGCCTATTTTCCTTCAAAAGAAATTACAATAAATCAAAATTTACCATTGTTCACCAAAAGTATGACAGATCTTTCATTCTATATATTCTGTGGATTCCTCAAATCTTATATGATAAAATTCTAATTAACTATGAAACTGGTATATGTTATGAATATATTCAAGCCAGAAACCATCTGGTAAAGACTAATGATTTAATTCCGTTGAGCTAACATTTACAAGGTGTTACCAAGTGCCAGACATGACGCCAGAAACACAGAACACAGAGAAAATGCAATGGACCCCATGTACAGTAGCTTATTATCTAGAAATTATGGAACAAAATAATAAAGGGTAATTAATATAGAATTTCAGAAATAAATATCTAAAACAAAGACTTACTAGACGTTGTTTATATTCTATCATCATAGCACTGACATTTTCCCAAAATAAACTGTAATGACTGGAAGTATAAGGAATATATTTATAATAAAAAGAGCACTATAAAATATCTTTAAAAATCACGTTCCTACCTTTGGGTCAAAATTGACACTGAGAAGACCATTTACAGCACTGAATTTAACCAAAGGTTGATTCAAATTGAATTCACAGATTTCATCCACATTACTTTTCCATTCATTATAAATATGATTTTCAAATTGGTCTAGCAAAGTGGTCATTTCAACATACTTCTGATAAACTATGGCATCATCAGGGTGGCCCAAGAACCTGTAGGAATAAAGTTTTACTACTTGTCTGTATACTGTATATGTGTATAAATATATCTAAGATAGGTTTCAGCTTAAATTCTTTACATTAATGCAATATACAATATAAAATATTTAATATAAAATATGATAATCCACTTTAAGCATGCAGAAATACAAACAATAAAGATCAAATAATACTTATAAATTGTTTTTGTTCTAAAAGAGAGATTATTTTTAAGATAGATTTATTAAATTAATGGAAATCCAAAGATTTTACTAAGTGTCAATAGCAACAAATTACCGATTCCTACAAATGAAAGAAAAAGGCACAGGGGCTGCACAACTATGTGATTACATTATGTGCATGTTATTTCATTATGTTATCTGATATTTTAAGTGTTAGTTATTGAAGAAAGGAAAACAATAACAACAAAAAAATCCAAACATGTTGGGGGTGAAAAGAAAAAGGGATCTGAGAACAGGTAAACATCTGACGTGATGAGTCCCTTTAAAATTATTCCAAAAGCACAGGGATGAAGCCCATTCTACAAACCCAACTAGTGAAGGAATTGAAATCAGGCAATGACTTGCTAAGTGCTAGTCTGAACAACTCATTGCCCTGTGTAAAAATCACCCCTAACATTAGGATAATTTGCCACACACTACGCCTAACTACTTACAGGCAATGAAGAGATGCAAAGTTTGACCAAAACGTGTGAAGCCGTTCATGGAGCTCTTGGGCCCATTTTATATTTCCTGAGGTAAACGGCATATTCTTGTTAAGAACTACACATCCATGTTCAATCTGCAGGTTGACGTTTCGGGGAAGAGGACAAAAGGGAACATTTAATCATATTGCTTGTCAGCACCTGTTCATTCTGGTACTTTTACAGTAGTATATATGCATGTGTTTAATAATGTGGTCAGTAGAAGAATTACAGTTCTAAAGTGGGTTTTCCATCTCCAGGAGGAAACCAATTAAATAAAGACATATAAATTTTAGTGCCTGTCACTTTACCTTCATTACCTATCACTTTACCAAATTTTAATCTTTAGATACAGTCCAATATAGCCCCGGTTGATGGACATTATCTGGAAAAATGACATTGTGGATGTGTTCCACCTTATCTAACACTTACCTGTTCCATGTGTGCATTATACAGTTGCTTACATGTATCCAACTCTGTATTTAACATATGCACTAGTGCGCTGTAATGTGGGCTGAAAATTTCCATGACAACTGGTTTCTCTAGAAAATTTCCAAATATGGTCAAAAGCTATAAAAATCAAAGTTAAAGAAAGGTTAAGAACTGTAAGTTTTAAATACAAATACTCAGCTCACAATTATGACTAGAGGAAACGTCTAGAACCTAAAAGTATCCTGCAAGGCCTCAAAATGGGAAACATTTTGTCTCCCTAAAATTTCTATATATCCAGGAAACCAAAATCTAGATGTAAAGTAATTTTCCTGCCTCAGTAGAAATCAAGAAGAATCAGAAATAAACCACTTCCGATTAGCACTTTCTGTTCTCCACTAATACCACTTCCGACCGGGCACCAGGAGACGTTTTAGAGGATGCTTTGCAGGTATACAAATACAAAAAAGATTAATGTACTTATTTGTTTTACCCTTCTACCTATGTATTTATTAGATATAAATATCCATATCCATGTCCAAAAGTAGGACCTCCAGGTCGCACCATTAATAATTATAGCAGATTCACCAACCACAGAGAATGCCCCTTCAGGGCATTCAGATCCTTTCTTTGTAAGCATCAGGACATGGCTGGCTGGATCCAGGCCAGCGCAGTTATGAGTGAACAGAAGCTACTTACCAGCAGAGGAAGCCAATTGTTAGTGGGACAGAAAAAACAGACACATGGATTGAAGAGGATCACATTACCAACAAAACAGAACTCCACTTGCTCAGTCAGTAGCATCCCCTCAATTTCAAGCTACCTTTTACTGCCAGTGGCACAAAGCCCAGCTATTTAGCAAGCCTCCCCTGTAGATCCCTGCTAGCCTCCTAACTCATGTACTGCCTGTGTGGGTTCTTGAGTTCTTTTTTGTTAAGCAGGTCCAGGTAAGGTTGGAACCTGCCACCCCTGGTAGCACACTGGTGTGCTGGGCCAGCACTCCAACCACTGAGCTATGCCCCCCAGGCCCCCAGTGTGGGTTCTTTTGTGTGCAGACATGGGGTAGCTTTCCTCACAAGCAAAATGATGTACAATTACAAATTATATTTTTATAGAATGTTGCTATAGTGCCTTAACTCTATGTTAAGGGCTTTATAAATGTTGTTCTTACCACATGCTCTAAGTGAGAAAACTGAGTTTGGGAGAGGAAGTAACTTGCCCAAATTCACACAGCTAATAGCAGCAAAGCTGGGATTTGAACCCAGACTGTCTAGCACCTGGGTCTTTGCTTCAGCTAAAGTGCCATGAAAAGTTATACTATTTTGTTATTTGATTACTTTGTGTGGGCTTCATAATAAGTTATTAGGATGTTATAAAGGCCTTGTTTTCATTGAAAGAAGACATCTTCTCAAAAAAATGTTTTTATGAAGACAGAAAAACTGTCTTCCAAGGCTTGAGTCTTGTTAGCAACATGGCAAAGGAAAGAGCTTTGTCCTTTTTCTTAGGGAAATAAGTGTCCCCAGGAACACAATTTAAAATATAGATTTATAATTTAAAACTTTTAAACATTTCATAAACTACATTTCCTGAAAAGAGAATCAGCATGAAAAAATTACAGAAACTAAAATGTAATTCCAACTATACCTTATAAGCCAATTTAGACAAACACATTCCAGCTTTTTCTGGCAACATCAGTTGTAACTATAGTAGAACGGTTAAGTCTTTTAAAATCCACTTGGTTAGCTGTTACCTAGCAAAATGTAAATTATTAACTTTCTTCTCATAGCTATTTTTTTTTTAGTTTGGGCTTCTTGTAAAACTTCAATAGTAAACACTCCTCATAGGTTTAACTAAAAATGTGTGCTCCAATGATTGGAAAACACATTCATTTCACAACATTATTTTTCAAATACTTATCATACAGAACACAACTGAAATACTCCCAGAAGCTAACTTCCTAGATTCATTGTACCTTTTTTGTTTTTTTTAGACACAGAATCTCACTTTATCACCCTCAGTAGAGTGTTGTGGCACAACAGCTCACAGCAACCTCCAACTCTTGGGCTTAGGAGATTCTCTTAACTTAACTTCCCAAGTAGCTGGGACTACAGGCACCCGCCACAACGCCCAGCTATTTTTTTGTTGCAGTTTGGCTGGGGCTGGGTTCGAACTTGCCACCCTTGGTATATGGGGCCGGTGCCCTACCCCTTGAGCCACAGGCACTGCCCAGAGTCATTACATCTTACCTTTCCTACTTAGTGGTCCTTAACTCCACGTGTAAAAAGCAGAAAGACATAGGGAAAATATTCTTTGGGGCCAGGTGCAGTGCCTTACCCCTGTAATTCCAGCACCTTGGGAGATGAGGCAAGAGTATCATTTGAGGACAGGAGTTCAAGACCAGCCTGGGCGACATAGTAAGACTTTGTTTCTATTAAAAAAACATTTTAAAAAATATCCAGGTGCGGTGGCATGTGCCTAGAGTCCCAGATACTCGGGTGACTGAGGTGGAAGGATCTCTTGAGCCCAGCAGTCTGAAATTACTGTGAGCTATGAATGAGCCACTGCACTTCAGGCTGGGTGACAGAGGGGGACTCTGTCTCAAATAAATAAATAAATAAATACTTTGGGAGGAAGTCAAAGAAGGTATGAAAATTCTCAACCTTTTAGAAAGTATATATAATATCTAAAAGTTACTCTATGGGATGAGAATAATGGTCATTTGAACCTCCTGGTTCTTGTCACAGGGGAACTGAGAGGTATTTATGAGGAATATGAACGTGTTCCTTCACATCAGCTTTAAAAGGCAAAAGATCGATTTCTACCATGTGCTTCTTTTTTCTAGACATCCCATTTGAAATCTGTAAGGTTTACCTTAATTTCTTCTACTTCTCAGTTTTATTACCTAATACAACTTTTTGCAAGACTGCCATCACTGCTCAAACTAGCAGATATTCATATTTTCCCCATATTTTCCTTTGCTTCTCTCAAAGATTTTTAAGAATCTGCAGCCACCTGCATGATATACAATTCCACAGTAGTTTTCAAATGTATCACCTGAAGTCTTTTCCAGGATGATTTTTTTCCCTACACGCTCCAGTTTACCTTCAGGTAAGTTTTAGAGAGCCATTCTTTAGAGTTTTGTTTGGTTTTTAATAGTGCCAGCACTGTAGGCTTTGGAGTTCTACAGTTTTAGACTAGGGAAGGGTCATGTTTAGTTCCAGCGCCCTTCCTGGCTGTGGCTGTGACAATAGCAGGTATGGAATTCTCCTCTTTAGAAAAAGAGTCTACAAATATTTCTTCCCAGGGACCAATAGTCAATGGTCAGGTTCATCATTCCACACCACTGGGTGAAATCATTCTCTCCCCTGGGATTGTTTTTTCTACCATTGCTCTTGCAACAGCTGATCTCATCAGTGTGTCATTCCAATACTCAGACTACCCATCAGGCTACCTCAGCTCAAGTACTTATAAAATGCCTGCTTGCATGGGGGCGCTCCAGAAGATGACCTCAACAGCCCCAAGCCATAGGTGACGCCCCATCCTCACAGAACTTACAGCAGCAGGCTCTCAGCTGATGTTTTTTCAGCATATGGGTACAAATATGTTGAAAGTTAAAGAAAAAATTCATAACAAAAAATTGAGAGACAAAATTGTTTTAAAAAAAAAATAACCGGCATGTAACAGAATCCATCATAATAGCTATAAGGAGAGAGACTGGAATCTGAAACAGAAGGAGCCTCTGTAATTGAGATTTCACTCTACCTTCCTTTTTATGGTTATTTATCAAAGCATGAAAGAAAACTAGTGCCAGTAACAGGGACTGTCATAGACAGTCTTATAATAGACAGTCTTTCTTATAATATTATAAGAAATAATATTGTTCAATTCTCTCATAAAGGCAAGAAAAATATTTATGGCTCTTAGCTAAGTGGAAAAGCTTACAATAGAGGATCAGAATATAATGTCATTTCTGTCGAGGAGCAATATGTATGCATAACTTAGTCATGCAGCAGTGTACAATAGTAATTGTACCTGAGATATAAGATTATCAGCCATTTTGTAACAATAGGCTATGTGTTTCGACCAACAGCATCTCAGTCTCATGAGTTTAAAAAAACAAAAAACTACAGCAGAACCTCCATAGTTGACCACCTCCTCAACTTGACCTAATTTTCATAGACCGGGTACACACATGTACCAACAGCAGGCCTGGCTCTATATGTTGACCACCTCCATATGTTGGCCAGTTTACTACAGTTTCTTGTAAGTGATCAACTTACAGAGGTTCTACTGTATTTGATCCTCATGAATTCTCTAGGTTAAAATGTTCAACTGAGGCCAGAGAATACTGGTGGCTTCCCCATTGTCTGGCCAATTCATTTGAATTTGAAGGGGAAGATCAAACACTTTCTTTTAAAAGTCTGTGTCTGCTATTTTGCTTTGCACTGCCATCTCAGTGAATCATGTCCATGATTCGACGGCTGTGTTTCTTCCAAAATTGAACCCTCAATTCCTCTTTTTGGGTCACTTAATTACTTAATTCTCTTCTTTGACAAGTTTTGCATGGCATTCTTATTCCCATGATATAAGCTTTCCATTTGAAGGAAATATCAAGATGATTTTCTTTATTGCAACTTTTTTTTAACAGAGGCAGGGTCTCACTCTGTCACCAAGGCTGATGTGTAGTGATGCCTTCATAGATCATTTTAACCTTAAACTCCTGGACTCAAGTCATTCACTTCAGTCTGCCAAGTAGCTAGGACTATAGCTGTGAACCACTATGCTCAGCTGTTTTTTTTTTAATTTTTATAGAGATAGGGTCTCACTATGCTGCCCGTGATGGTCTCAAACTCCTGGCCTCAAGTGATCTTCCCAAAGTGCTGGGATTACAGGAGGAAGTCACTGAGCCCAGTGTTTTTCCCCAAATCTTAAACACATATCATATTTCATTAATTCTACGACAAACATACTTTCATGTTCAACATCTCTGAAATTGGAACATACTTTTATTGTTCAACATCTCTGCATTATACAACCAATGGAATAATTGTTTGGTAACATTTTTTCTTCATTTATATACAAAATAATGGCATATCTGATAATGTCTTGCACCTAATTAAATGTAGTCTATTAATAGCTACTTGTTTCAGAGTGATAAAATAGGCAGTTAAGCCAACATAAATAAAAAATGGCAAAGAAAAGAAATTCCTGAGTTAACTGATATTTTTCACTTTGGCTTAATTTTGAATCAATATTTCATTGGCCAGGACAAACTTGCTCTAAAGGTAATGAGAGGTAAAACACCAGGAATTCAAGAGAAGAACAATAGTTAAATGTCCTGAAAATGACCTTGTCCAAAGCAAATGTCATTTTTTTAGTGCATTATTCATTTTCTTATTTAGTGAGCTGAATAGGAAGGGAATGTGACTAGTTAATCTAGTTCACACTCTGGTTAACAGGAAAGGAATGTGACTAGTTAATCTAGTTAACACCCTAAATTATTCATTAGTAAAACATAATTATGATAACTTTTTCAGAACTAACCTTAAATGCAGCTTCTAAACCATTGCAGTTAAAGAAACCCTCACAAAGGATTGTCCCAAGTCTTCTGTCAAAATCCAGAATTTTGGACTTAAACATAACATAATCACTTTCAAATTCCTGTAAAATTCAAAGTAAGGTATTAGTTTATGGGAAAGAATCCACCAGTGAAAATAACAGTCAGATAAATGTGACCTTACTCTACCTCTTTGAAGAAATTTATTTTTCATAGAAGGATTCCAAAGAACATCAAGAATGATCTATACCTGCCTGTGCAAGAGGCCACCTGATAGGGACACTGAGTGCTTAGCACTGTCACCCCATGATTTCACAATTCTTTCCACTGGCTCAGACCCCAACAGCAGTGATTTGGTTCATACGCCCACATATTAGCATCAGTCTGTCCTCTTCCCAATCCATTTTGATCATAAATGAAAAGGTGAAGCTATTTAGGAAGAAAAATAACCTATCCTCATTATAACTTTAGTCCATTTGTCATTTTAAATGCAAATGGCTTTTTTGTTTATTTTTCAGAGTGGAAAACCTACATAGAAATACTATTCCTTCAGGTGAGAAATAAAATCCACAAATCTATAAGAAAATATCATCAGAGATACAGAGGAAACAGAATTACTCTTCCATTTTCCCAGTTTCTTATTAATATGCAGTTAACAACCCCCAGTTTCCTCCTACTATATAACCACCCACGCTCATAATTAGAAAGAAGAAACAGTAGAACAGTTACTATCACCCTCACATCATTGCAGTTCACAATATTCAGGGAAGAAATCCCAGGAAATCAGAAATGCTTTGGTGCTTGGCAGTCAAGAGACCGTTGCTTCTCGGCCTTTTGGCTACACTCAAGTGCAGTCAAGAAACCCCAAGCATACACGACTGATTTCATTGAATAAAAGTCTTTGCCACCACCATGAACTGAGACTCTATCTATTAATGTTAAATAATAATAAGTTATACTGACAGCTAATACTTATTTAGTTCTGTTCTAAATGCTTTGCATTATTAATTCAATTCTCAAACAACATGAGATACAGGGTTTTAAAAGACAACAAACTCAGAGTAGTAAAATAATTTGCCAGAGATCGCACCATTGGTAAATGGCAAGGCTGGAAGTTAAAACCAAGCAGTCTGACCAGAGAGCCCACATTCTCAACTGTGATGCTGTTTCTATGAAGGAATGACAGGGTTGGAAGGAATGTGCCCCCCCCCAATTCAAATGCTGTGATCCTAATCCTCAAGGTGATGGTATTAGCAGGTGATGCCTTAGGTAAGGCAGGTGGAACCATCAAGAATGGGATTAGTGCCCTTCAGAAAGGAGGCCTGGGTGAAACCACTCAGTTCTTCCCACAGGTGAAGACAGCAAGAAGGCACCACGTATGTTCCAGAAGGCAGCCCTCACCACACACCAAACCTCCTTGTGCCTTCCTTCACCTTGGACTTCTCAGCCTTCAAACTGCAAGAAACAAATATGAAACCAGCACATTGTTTCCAATGTGCAACCAACCCCTTGATTGCACTAATGTACACAGCTATGATTTAACAATAAAAAAAAAAAATATATATATATATATATACTAAAAATAAATAAATTAATTTGTGTTGTTTATAAGCCACCCAGTTCATGATATTTTGTTATAGCAGACCAAAATAGCAACTTAGACTGAATTCAACACACACCAAAAAAAAGAAAGAGTAACAACAAAGTCCTAGAACACCCTGTGTCACACACAGCAATGCTGTATTTGGCATCAAGAGGTCTTCACTTCTGAATTAAAGCCAAGCAATCTCTTCATGCAAGGACCATTGACTTTTAAAAGTAAACTCAACTTCCTGACAAGTTTTAACAAGCCTAACTTATCCCTCTTTTTGGTATGGTAACAAAGAACATACAACTTAAACATGCCAAATATTAATCAAATACTTAGAGACAAGTAACATCTCAGGGAGAGGAAAAGTGCTAATCTCTAACCCTGATACCCTTCCTTGCCCCCCACATGGTTTTAGTATTAGGGTAATAAATACTAGCTTTGTAACTCTTCCTCTTCTATTAATATTTTTATAAGAGATTGTGTAGAACTGGTGTTAATTTTTTATTTTTTTGTTTTGATAGTCTTAGGAAGTACAAGTTGAATTCTTTTACCTGTACATATTGCACAGCGATGAAGTCAGAGTTTTTACTGTACCCATCACCTGAACAGTGTACATCTCACCCCAAAGTAATTTTCATCTCTCACCCTCTCCTCTTGTGAGTCTCCGATGTCTATTACACCACTCTGTGTGCCCTTGCACAGCCATGGTTTAGCTCCCACATTCCTGAGTTACTTCACTTAGGATGAAGGCCTCTGGGTCTAGGTAAGGTGCTGCAAAAGACATGATTTCATTCTTTCTTATGGCTGATGGTACTCCATGGCGTGTATGTAATGAAAATATATATTTTTTCTTTATCCCTTCATCAGCTGTTAGGCATGAAGGTTGATTCCATACCTTTGCAATTGTTCATCATGCTGCAATTAACATTCACATTCAGGTGTCTTTTTGATAAAATGACTTCTTTCCTCTGAGTCAATACTCAGTTGTAGGATTGCTGAATTGAATGGTAGGTCTACTTTGAGTTCTTTGAGAAATCTCTATGTTAATCTCCAAGTAGGCTGTACTAATCTACATTCCCACCAACAGTGTGTGTGTTCCCCCTTCACTGCATCCACCTTCTATTGTTTCCTAACCTTTTAATAATACCAATTCTCATCGGAATAAGATGGTATCTTGTAATGTGAATGTCTCTGATGATTAGTGATGTTGAGCATTTTTTAATATGTTTGCTGACCATTTATATAACTCCTTTAAAAAAAATGCCTGTCCAAGTCATTTGCCCACTTCTTAATGGGGTTGCTTTTTCTTCCGGAGTTGTGTTCTTTGTAGATTCCAGATATTGGTCCCTTGTTGGACACACAGTTTGTGAACATTTTCTCCCATTCTGTAGGTTACTATTTGTGCTGTAGACTACTTCTGCTGTGCAGAAGCTTTTTACCATAAATAAGTTCCATTTCTCTACTTTTGTTTTTATTGCATTTGCTTTTGGGATCTTACTCATAAATTCTTTGCCCAGGCCAATGCCCAGAAGAGTTTTTCCTAGGTTTCCTTTTAGAATTTTTATGGTTTCAGGGCTTACATTTAAGCCTTTAAACCATCTTAATTCTTGTGTATGGTGAGAGACAGGGATTCTGTTTCATTTTTCTGCACATAGCAATCCAATTTTTCCAGTATCATTTATTGAATAAAAAGAATGTCCCTTTTCCACGATATGTTTTTGTTCACTTTGTTGAAGATCAGTTGGATGTGGGTGTGTGGTTTTATTTTTGTGTTCTCTATTCTGCTACATTAATCTGTGTGTCTACTTTTATGCCAGTACCATGATGTTTTGGTTACTACAGCCTTGTAGTATCATGTGAAGTCACATAATGTAATGCTTCTAATTTTGCTCTTTTTGCTTAGGATTGCCTTGGCTGTTCAGGCTCTTTTGGTGTCTGCATAAGAATTGTTTCTCTAATTCCATGAAAAATGGTATTGGTGTTTTGATAAAGATTGTATTGAAGCTGTATATAGTTTGGGGCAGTATGGTCTTTTTAACAATATTGATTCTTCTGATCCATGAGCATGGGATATTTTTCCATATATTTGTGTCATCTACAATTTCATCAGTGATTTGTAGTTCTCGGGTAGAGATCTTTCACCTCCTTGGTTAAATACACTCGTAAGTATTTTTCTTTTTTTGTGTGTGTGTAGCTATTGTAAATGAGATTATGCTCTTAATTTGGTCCTCAGCTTTTTAGTTTCCAAGTGGTTTCCTATTATCTTTCCATTATTGATTTGATTCCATCATCAAAGAACATATTCTATATGATTTCAGTCGTTTTAAATTTGTTGAAGCTTGTCCGATAGCCAAGGATATGGCATAACATGGTATAGACCCTTCAGACACTTGAAAAGAATGTGAACTCTGCTGTTGTTGCATGAGTGTTCTGTAAGTTTTCACTAAGGCATCTTGGTTGATGGTCTTGAGTTCTATATGCTTGCTAATTCCTGTCTAATTGTTCTTTCAACTGTTCAGAGATGAGTGTTGAAATCTCCAGATAGAATTGTGTATTTGTATATTTTTTCTTTACAATTTTATCACTTTGGGCTTCCCAATTTTGCTGCTCCCTGGTTTGGTGTATATACTTAGAACATCTAGGGTTGCTGTCTTCTTGGTGGACTGACCCTTTTGTCACTAAATAATTCCTCTCCTTTCATAATTTTATTTATTATGAGGTTTACTTACCTAACATTTTTATAGCCATTACTTTTTTCTTTGGTCTTTTTCTGTCCTTTTGCCTAAGATTAAATTTAAAGTGAGTTTCTGAAAGAAAAAATATAGTTAGGTTGTATTTTTAATCTACTTTGCCAATCTCTGTCCTTTAATTAGTGTATTTAGACCATTTACATTAATGTAAGGATTGTTACATTGGGCCTTAAGTCCAATTTTTTGTTGTTGTTGTTTTCATTTTGTCCTATTTTTTTCCTCCCCCACCTGCCTCTCTGTAATTATTTGAACATGTTTTTAGAATTACATTCAATGCATTTATAGAGTTTCAATTGCATCTCTTTGTATTTTTCTAGTTATTATGTAGATGATGTTACATCACACATACATTACTTATGATTGTCTAATTGTTGTGATCATTTCACCAGTTCCACTGATGTATAAAACCTTACCTACCATAACCAAAGAGTTAATAGAAAGTTATAAGGGAAATTAAGAATATCTTGAACAAGGGTGGGGAATCCTGGTATACCAAATTAAAGGAGGTGATGGAAGCAGTGCTTGGAGGGATATGTATAGGTATAATTGTAAACATGCAAAAAAGAAAAACATCTCAAATGAATAGCCTAACTTAATACCTTAAGGACTTGAAAAAGAAGAGCAAATAAATCCCAAAGCTAGCACTAGGATGTAAATAATAAATTTTAGAGTGGAGCTAAATGAAGTAGAGAACAGAAAAATGGTAAAGAAAATCAACAAAATCAAAAGTTGATTCTGTGTGGGCAGCGCCTGTGGCTCCGTCGGTGGGGCGCCGGCCCCATAGACCAAAGGTGGCAGGTTTGAACCTGGCCCTGGCTGAACTGCAACAACAACAACAAAAAAAAAGTTGATTCTGTGAAAGGATCAACAAAATTGGTAAATTTTTAGCTATAGTGACTAAAAGAAAAGGAATGCTCAAAATATTGAAATAAAAGTGAAGATATTTAACAGAAATAAAAAGGATTATAACAGAATACTATAACTGTATTCATAAAATCAGATAACAAATGAAATGAACCAACTTTCTTGACATGTACAATCTATTAAGACCAAAAAAAAAAAAAAAAAAAAGACCAAAACACAAGGGGGGAGGGGCATGCGTGAAAACCTACCTAATGAGTACACTAAACAGCATCTGGTGATGGGGACACTTATAGCCGAGAGTCAAGCATCATAAAAATGATCCAGGTAACCAAAAATATTTGTACACTTGTAATCCTTTGAAATTAAAAAAAAAAAAAAGGAAAGAAAGACCATAACACAAAGAAACACAAAATAGACCTACAATGAGTAAGGAGAATTAACCAAGACTCAAAAACAACTCAGGAAAGAAAAACCCAGGACCAGATCAATTTATCAATTGATCTGATCAATTGTATCAAACACTTAAAGAAAAATTAAAGCCAACTCTTCCACAAAATTTAATAGCAGGGAACATTTCTACGCGGCAAGAATTATGTTGAAACCAAAGTCAGATAAAGACACATCAAGAAGAAGAAAACCAAAGACCAATATGCCTTACGAATAATGATGCAAACATTGAGAACAAAAAATAACAAACAAAATTCAGCAGCATAGCGAGAGAATTATAAACAAGTGGACTTAGTGGAATTACTCCCAGAATGCAAGCGTGGTTTAGCATACGAAAAATCAATACGATACACCACATAAACAAAAGGAAGGAAAAATCCCACATGATCATATTAATGCAGAAAAACATGACAAAATTCAATAACTTTTTATAATAAATATACTCAATAAATTAAAAATGCAAGAAAACACCCTCAACATGATAATGGCCTCTATGAAAAATCCAGTTAATATCATATTCAATGGAAAAAGACTAAAAGCTTTTTCTCTAAAATCAGAAACAAGATAAGGATTCCCACTTTTTGGTTTGTTTGTTTGTTTGTTTTGAGGCAGAGTCTTACTATGTTGCCCTCGGTAGAGTGCTGCAGTGTCACAGCTCACAGCAACCTCAAACTCTTGGGCTTAAGCGATTCTCTTGCCTCAGCCTCCCCAGTAGCTGGGACTACAGGTGCCTGCCACAACACCTGGCTATTTTTTGTTGCAGCTGCCATTATTGTTCTAGCTGACCTGGGCTGGGTTCAAACTGCCAGCCTCGGTGTATGCACCATAACCACTGTGCTACAGGCACCAAGCCATGGTTCCCACTTCTAACTCTACAAAGCATTGGAAGCACAAGCCAACACAATCAGGCAAGAAAATGAAACAGAGACATCAAAATTGACAAGAAGTAGTAAAAGTATCTCTGTTCATAAATGGCATGATCTTCTGTGTAGAAAACTCTAAATAGTCCACAAATTAAAAAAAACAACTATAAGAGTTAATAAATTTAACAAAGTTGTATAATGCAAAATCAGTGTGCAAAAATCAGTTGCTTTCTATACATTAGCAGTGAACAATCCACAAAGGAAATAAAACAATGCCATTTGTAATGGTATTAAAAAGAATAAAACATTTTAAAAGGATAACGAAGAAGAAAAAAACTTGTACTATGAAAACTACAATAAATTGCTAGAAAAAAATAAAGAAGACATAAATAAATGGAAAGACATACTGTTGTCTTAGATTGAAAGACTTGGTATCAGTATGAAAATACTATCCAAAGAAACTTACAGATTTAATGTTATCCCTTTCAAAATACCAACAATAGTTTTGGAGAAATAAAAAAGAAAACTATCCTAAAACTCATGCTGAATCTCAAGGGATCCTATTCAGGTTTGACCATTCATTCAAAACAATTTTGTTATTCTTTTTCAAGGTTGGGGGACTCACATTTCCTAATTTTAAATCTCACTGCTACAACTGTATAACAATCACAACAATGTGGTATTAGCATAAGGAGAGATCTGCATAAGTAAATGGAATAGAACAGAAAGCCTGAAAGTATTCTCTCATATATATGGTCAAATAACTTTTGACAAGAAGGCTAAACCATTCAATGGGGAAAGGATAGTCTCTTCAACAAATGGTGCGGATAAAACTGGTTATTCATCTGTAAAACAATAAGGTTGGACCTTTACTTTATGTAGTAGATAAAAACTAACACAAAAATGGATCACAGCCCTAATTGTAAGAGCTAAAACCATAAAACTCTTAGATGAAAACATAAAGAAAATCTTCATGATACTGGATTAGGCAATGATTTCTTGGATATGACAATAAAAGCAAAAAACTGATAAATTTGACTTCATCAAAATTGAAAACTTTGTGTATCAAAGGATGCTATCAATATAGTAAAATCAATCTACAGAATATCTGTAAATGATACCTGATAAGAGGTTAGTATCTAGAATGTATGTTTTAAAACAGTTATAAGTCAACAAAACAAACAACACAATTCAAAAATGAGCAAAGAACTTGAATAGACTTTTTTAAATTTTATTTTTGAGATTGAGTCTCACTCTGTTGTCCAGGCTAGAGTGTGGTGTCATCAGCCTAGCTCACGGAAACCTCAAACTCTTGCGCTCTAGTGATCTCTTGCCTCAGCCTTCTGAGGACCTGGGGCTATACCACACCCAGCTAGTTTTTTCTACTTCTAGTAGAGATGGGGTCTTGCTTTGCTCAGGCTGGTGTCAAACTCCTGAGCTCAAGCGATCCACCTACCTCAGACTCTTGGAGTGCCGGGTTTACAGGCATGGGCCGTCATGCCCAGTTGAATAGACATTTCTTCAAAGAGAAAATGGATAATAAGCACATGCAAAAATGCACAACATCACTAGTCAATTAGGTAAATGCAAATGAAACCACAACGAGTATCACAAAAATAAATAAATAAATAAATAAATAAATGAATAATGTTAGTGAGAATGTGGCAACAGAACCCTCTGGTATTGCTGGTAGGAAGACAAAATGATTCAACCTTTGCGGAAAAGCATTTGCCAATTCCTCAAACGTTAAACACAGAATTACCATGTGATCCAACAATTCCTAGTATCAAACATTCACAGCAGCATTATCCATGATAGCCAAATGTAGACACAATGCAAGTGTCCATCAACAGATAACCAAAAGGAAGTGCATGCATACAATGGAATAAAACACGGATAAACCTTAAAAACATGTTAAGTGAAGTAAGACAGTCTCAAAAGGACAAACATTGCGTGATTCCATTTATATGAGGTACTTACAAAATAGTAAAATTTATAGAGACAGAAAGTAGAATAGTGGTTAGCAGAACCTGGTAGGGACATGGAGAATGAGGAGTTATTGCTTAATGGGTAAGGGATTTTAGTTTAGCAAACTGATCAAGTTCAGTGATGGTTGCACAACAAAGTGAATGTACGTAATGCCACTGAATTGTCTACTTTAAAGTGGTTAAAACAGAAAATTTTATGTTTGAATATTTTACAACAACAAAGAAATGAAATTCTGATACATATTACAACACGGATGAAGTTGAAGACATGCTAAGTAAAATAAGCCTGTCGTAAAATGATGCCAATACATAAGGTACCTAGTCACATTCATATTCATAAGGACAGAAAGTAGAAGGAAAGTTCCCAGGAGCTGGGGGGAGGAAAAATGAGGAGTTATTGTTAAATGAGTAGAAAGTTTCTACTTGGAAGGAAGAAAACATTCTGGAAAGGCAGAGGAGAGGAGGGGAGGGGAGAGAAGGGGAAAGGAAGGGAGGGGAAAGGAGGAGAGGGGAGAGAAGAAAACCCAAACCTCTCTTTTTGCCCCTTTACTTTCATCCATTTATAATATAATGGTCTTAAATACTTTCTGTACACAGAACCAATGTTATAATTTTTCCTTTCACCATCAAACATAATTTAGAAAACTCATGATGCAGAAGAAAATTTACTATATATTCTTTCAGGTGTTCCAAGGTTTCTTCTTTGTTCATTTCCTCTCAGTACTAAAAATTTTCTTTAACCATTTACTATTATTATTTCAGAATAATATGAGGCTGCAGACCATTAGGTTACATTGTTTGCGTCTATTAGGTGCAGTCCAAGTTGTACCCGGCCCCCCACCCAAGACGTGTGCCACGTACCCTTACATTGTGCCTGGTGGGTAAGAGCTCACCAATCCCCTCCCTCCTTCTCCTCCCTCCCACTTGAGTTTAATTGTTTTTCTCTTGTGTGGGTATCTGTTTGTCTACTGGTTTCATATTAGTATTGAGTACATTAGATACTTGCTTTTCCATTCTTGTGACACTTTGCTGAGTAGAATGTTCTCCAACTCTATCCAGGTTAGTATGAGACAGAGTCTTACTTTGTCACCCTTGGTAGAGTGCTGTGGCACCACAGCTCACAGCCACCTCAAACTCTTGGGCTCAAGTAATCCTCTGGCCTCAGCCTCCCAAGTAGCTGGGACTACAGGCACTGGCCACAATGCCCGGCTATTTTTTGGTTGCAGTTGTCATTGTTGTTTAGCAGGCCCGGGCCGGACTCAAACTCACTAGCCTCGGTGTACGTGGCTGGCACCCTACTCACTGAGCTATGGGCACCAAGCCTCTCCATCTTTTTTTATGCTACCCCTTTTTTTAAAGGTCTGCTGCCAATAAATTCTCTTTCTTTTTGTTCATCTGAGAATTCCTTCATTTCCTGAAAGACATTTTCACTGGGTAGAAAATTCTGGGTTAACAGTTGTTTCTGCATCTGAAAAATATTTTGCCATTTCATTCTAGCCTCTGGTTCTTGATGAGAAATGTGTTGTCATTCAAATTATTTTTTTCTCGATAGGTAATCGGTCATTTCTCTCAGATTTCAAAAGTTTAATTATGATGTCTTGGTATAAATTTTTCTGGATTTATCCTTGGCTTTATCTTTCTTTTATCAATTTCCAATTTGCTCTTAAAACTGTAGGTTTAGGTTTCTTTCAAATTTGGAGGTATGGGGCCATTATTTCTTTGAGACCTTTTCAGTTTTGCCTTTGTTCTCCAACTTTGAGGACAAGAAGCAGGGCTCTCACTCTAGTCAATTTTCTCTCTGTTGTTCCCACGGGGTGGTTTCTTTTGTTCTGTATTCCAGCTCACTGACTCCTTCCTCTGTTCTTCCCTTCTGCTATTGAGCCCAACCACTGAGGCAGGTAAACACTAGAGCCAGGGGGCACAGTGAAAAGAATGCAGTGCTTGGGGTTGGAGTTCTGTATTTGAGTCTCTGTTCCACCAGCTGAAAACCGAAATCTCAGGTAATTTTCTGAACCTGCCATTTGCCTGGGCAACCACTCTCAGGGCCATAGAGAGAACTTAAGGAGAACAGTAGTGAAGGTCGGGTACTATGTCTGGCAGGCAGCACTAGTTCAGTAAATAGTAACTGGTTCTGATTAACCAAGACTCAGTGGAGCAGCAGAGTCACCCTGAAGAAGGACTACAATCTTAGCATATATCCCTGATGCACATAGATGCAAAAATCCTCAACAAGACATTATTATAGCAAATGAAATACAACAGCACATCAAAAAGATAATACACTGTGATCAAGTGGGTTTTGTTCCAGGGATGCAAGGATGGTTCAACATATGTAAATCAATAAATGTGACTCTTCACATAAAGAGAATTAAGGACAAAAACTAGATGCAGAAAAAGCATTGATAAAATCTAGCATCCCTTTGTGAAAAAAATCTTCACACCAAACTAGGCATAGAAAGAACATACCTCCAAATAATAAAGGCCCTATATGCCAAACCACAACCAATGTCATACTGAATGGGAAAAAGTTGGTATCTGAGGAATTTTATTTCATCAAGTAACACCACAGAATGTGAGCAGACCAAAGCTTGTGAGCCTAATGTCATTGCCCTAGCTGTTTAACAACAGTAAATAAAGCAAATGGTTTCCCATATCTCTCTAGATCTCAAATAGTTCCTTAGGAAGATATCAGTGAAAATACCTACAGTAAACTTTCCATTCATATTAATAATTAAGAAATCCCAACCTATTTTTATGGATACACCTGAGAAAATCTCCACATTCTATAAATGAACTATAGCAGCAGAACTTTCACCCTACCAACAAAGACTCAAAGGTGATTAATAGATTTTAAGATTCATGAAAAGAGAAATAAAATACCAGCATTTCAAAAAGCAAGTTACCATCATTTAATTTACTGGCACATATTTAAACCGTTTCCATAACTAAGTGCAGTATGGCCAATCATGACACACTCCTTATTATACAAGCACTAGTGTGCAGTCAGTGGGGCAGGGGGACAGGCAGGGACTTCTGAGCAGCAGAGGAAGGACACGGGTTGGGCACCTTATATACACATGTGCATATATGCTGAGCTGGAACTAGTTTGCTAAAATAATGTCTCAAATATTACCAACTGATTTCATTGTAAAACCAACGTACAATGAACTCAGCTGAAAACACCAAAATAAACAGCTTGTTAACCAAAAATATATGATAATTGTCATATTTTGAGGCAACAGTGATAACCAAGACGCTTACTAAAAACACAAAGGTCTTCTTTAACATAGGTATACTGATTAAGTGCATTTTTAGCTAATTTGTGTTTGGGATTTTGGGGGAGATTTTTTGTTTTTTTGTTTTTTTTTTTTTTGAGACAGAGCCTCAAGCTGTCACCCTGGGTAGAGTGCCATGGCATCACAATTCACAGCAACCTCCAACTCCTAGGCTCAAGTGATTCTCCTGCCTCTGCCTCCCAAGTAACTAAGACTACAGGCACCCACCACAACACCTGGCTATTTTTTTGGTTGCAGCCGTCATTGTTGTTTGGCAGGCCCAGGCTGGATTCGAACCCACCAGCTCAGGTGTATGTGGCTGGCGCCTTAGCCACTTGAGCCATAGGCACTGAGCCAGCTAATTTGAGTTTTAATTTTAAGGAATGACCAATGTCAAAGAGCTTCTAGATTCTATTCTAAGGCAAGACAGAGAGCAGGATAAAAGAGAAAATCAAGGGAATGTTAATGATGTCTCCAACCAGACCTGGAGCTCAGAATTGAACCTTACCCATCTTATTTGCAAAGTAAAATGGACCTCCAAGATACAAACACTCAGGACTTAAATATAAAAGCAAATGAATTTTCTACATGTTTATGACTGCACAGGCTTTAGGCAGAGACAGGAATAAAATCAAGACCTTAGGCCTGGCCAAGGCAGTGACATCAGTTAAACCTGGCCAAGTTCTCTAATCCTGACACTCTGAGAACATGCCAGGTTTTTTAACTATAAGAAAATCAAGACTCTAATCAAATGTCCCTGAGGGTCTCCTAAGCAGGCTCACTTGCACACCCCTCTCCTAGCTCCTTCAACGGACTAAGCCATCGGCTCCCCTAGGAATCCCATTCTGTAGACCTTTACTGAACGCCTTCCAAGTAGCAGACATCTTACAAGGATCTGGGAATGAGCTCCCTTAGATTATTCATGACCATGGTTTTAAGGTTCCTCTTATTTTTCCAAAAATTATAAGACCCTGGTTTAGCAGGGAATCGTTCACCATAGCATTGTCTTTCTACCATTAACTACATACCCCCAAACTAACCACTATGTGGAGGGATTAAGTTTGCTAACTATATCCTTATAAAGCTAATATGCTATACTTGAACATTTCAAAGAATCAATTATTTGGCCAAATATTAAACACAATAGTAAATAAATTCACACTATGTATAAAAAATGAGGACGAGCGAAATCTTCAATTTTTGTACTCAGTCTTCACTGCGTTTGGCAAACCACTAAAATGAAGCTATTTTTACCCTCGAGCTGCAGGGATGCTCCCAGGTAGCTCCCTGGCTATTAACACACCAGAAGTGACAGAGAAGCGGCTTAAATTGGAAAACTTTGCCCTATTTCCTGAGGTTGAAAATGTGAAATTATAAGCAGCTCTAAAGAGTAACAAAAATCATGAGGGACAGCGGACATGTTAATAACAGATGTAATTTAAGAGGTAAAACTAAATGTTCAAATGAACCAAAAAATAACCCAGTGATTCAGAAAAAAAGCTAAAATAAAGCATAGGAGTTACATGGACGTGAGATAATCGGATCTACGTGATTTACTGCAGAAAGTTCCTTTTCCATATACACCAACAAGAAACAAATCCAGACTGAGCCCAGAGTTATACTAGACACAGTTCTAAACTGAAAAGGCAAAGGCATTTTCTGGTCCCTGATCTACCACTAAGTACTAAGAAACCTCAGTCATTTAACTTTTTTGGTCCTAGAGAAGTTGGAATGAATGGTCCCAGTTATCACTGCAGCCCACCTTTCTTTTCAACTCTCAAATCATAGGATACTATGAAATGAAAATGCAGAGGGAAAACATTACCGTCTTCTGGCAATCAGATGGGTTGTACGTGCTTTGTTTAAAAACTTTACAGAGCTCCATAAATTCTTCACTCATCTTGCAGATTTGTTCCTTTAAAATTGCTCCCTTGGTTCCACCAAATTCCAGTCTTTCCAGCTTTTCAAACTCCAAGGTGGTCACAAATATATCCTTTGTAAAAAAGCAGTAAAAGACCTTTCCACCATCTCAAGTAAGAAAAGAATATTTTAAAGATTCAAATCGAGAACATTTTCAAACATTCAAAAGAGATATCCATGGACACATATGCCAGAAAATGGATAATAATGATTTAATTAAACAAAGTAGTTGCTGATTTTAGAAATCACACCCCCTTCTTCATATTTAGTAAAAATTATCCAATGGTACAGGAACCTCTAATTCACTATCACGAGACAAATACCTCCCCTAACTTTATACTCCTAATCATAAGTCAGGTCACCACGGAATACACAAAGCTCATATTTTCAGCCACCTACACTTTGCAGTGAGTCAGCTCCTTTATTATAAGGGAGCTCAAGACATTGCTAAGGAAGCCCCTCCATCAGGCCTTCAGCATTCAGGGACATTAAGAGGCATTCAGGTTGATTAACTGATAATGAGAATTTTCAAAACATAAAGCTCTGATTTCAAATGAAATACAGCAAATCTTATATCTACCATAAAAGCCAAAAATCTTAGAAAGACCTTTACAAAGAAAATAAGGCAGTGTCATTAGTTCAAGCATTTTTAAAAACCTTAGCCAGCAGGCTCCTGTAAGAAGAGAGGCTGTGTATGCATTCATTCAATTTTTGGTGTTTACATATTTAAAAAATATTTAAATACAGCAGATATTCCATGTTTTCTTTTTATCAATGGCTTTAGTATTTTTATAGCATAGTATATATTTACAGACTAAAAGATAGCATGAAATTTTAAATTATCAAATAGGCTTTTAGGTATGGAATCCCAGTTTCAAGCATTAAACATATAAAGGAAAAACTGGATTCGTTTACAGGGATTAATTTCCAGTTTCTCGATGTACAACTCTCTTTTGGGAGCTTAGTAAATTCTAAGTCAAGGGTCATTGATAAGAGATTCTCTTATAACACTCAGTGTAATAACAGAATCAAAAATGAATTTTTAAAAAGTCAAACAAAAGCTTTAAAAACTGTCTTTCTAGCATTGCGTGGTGAGCACTCAGGAGCATTACTAAGAAAGAGAATAAACTGTTCCTTGAATCATGTGAAAAGACACAGGTTTTCTGAACCTACCTACAATATGATTAAATAAAATTAATAAACAAATACCTCTATTTTCATTAAACGATCCAGAAACTTGTCAAATCTGCAAAACACCAGATGAGACTGGAAATCCCACAGTCTCGGCTCCTCATTTCCCATGAAATTGTTTGCCAATCTTTTTCTGTACTTGAAAAAGGAATTTTTGAAAGTCTTGAAGATGTTAATGGCCACCTCTACCTTTTCCAAGGAGTCTTCAATTTCTCCCTTCAAAAGGTCCTCAGGTGAAAGGTAAGCTACTGCCTAGGAGTTAACGAAAGGAAACAACGATCAAAACTATGTTTAAAAGGCTTTCTTATTTTTTGTCTTGTATTTTATCATAACCATCTCTGTTTCACTGGATCATTTTTATATGCCAATGTCAAGAATCAGACTGGCAAGGCTTTGAAACAGAAGACACAAATTCTAAAAATTCAGATACTTGGCCTTCAAGACATAATTGTATAATTAGAATACTACACAGGAAACACTAGCAGTTCTAGGTTTTTACATTGGAGCAACGGCTACATTTTTGCCAAACCTCATAGAGATGACAATCATGTCACTGAATTTGCAGGGTTATTTCTACCAGAAAATATTGGGAATAATTATTTTTTCATATAAAGAAATGCAAAAAAAAAAAAAAAAAGAAGAAGAAAAAAAGAAAAAAAAAAACAAAAAACAAACAACCAGCAGTAGAAATCTATCTGAACATGAGTTTTTAAAATATGGTCACTTTACCTGGTAGCACAGGGATCACTTGCAAAAATAAGAATGAGCTGATTAGATGGTATACCACTGGAAATTACTTCAGGCTCGCAAACTGCTGGGGGCTTTAGTAGAGTGATAGGACATACAATCTAGCAGAGATACACCATATGAACTAGTTTTGAACAGAGGAAAGGGAGAAAAGAGAAAGATAAAAAAGAAAAGACAAGCAGATCCATGTGGCATTGGACGAACCCTCTGGGGACCATCATCCAGCCCTCCCCATTCTTCTCTCTTCATACTTGTCATGAACATTCAGAATTCCCCTCTGCAAGCATCTCAAGAACCCATAATCTTTTTTTTTTTTTTTTTTTTGAGACAAAGTCTCACTATGCCACTCTCGGTAGAGTGCCCTGGCATCACAGCTCATAGCAACCTCAAACTCATGGACTTAAATGATACTCTTGCCTCAGTCTCCCAAGTAGCTGGGACTACAGGTGCCCGCCACAACGCCCAGCTATTTGTTGTTGTTGTTGTTGTTGTTGTTGTTGTTTGGGAGGCCCGGGCTGGGTTCCAACCCACCAGCCCCGGGGTATATGGCCAGCAGCCTAGCTACTGAGCTACAGGCACTGAGCCAACCCATAAATTCTGATATGCTTTTGTTTACTATTTCTTTCTAATGAATCCTAATCTCATATAAATTATATGATTCAATTGTGTGTTTTTAATATTATGATTGCTTAGAAAGTTGTTCAAGATCTCTGTGGAGAATGCAATGAAAGCTATTGAGTTCAACACAGCAGATGGAAGGACTTTGTTTCTAAAGGTAGAAACATATGGCCCTCCACCTCCCAGTAATGACAACAGTTTTCCACCCAATATAGATTCTGAGCCATGAATCTGTAAATCAATAAGAATATCATTCATTTTGTGTCTAAAATACCCTCTGGACTAGAATCCTTCAGGTTCTAGTTGTAGAGTCCCAGCCTATCCTTCTATTTCCTACCCAAGTGGGATAAAAACTTCTATGTGAAGGCTGCTACTATTTCACAAAGGACAGGGAAGAGAATGAGGGAAGGATTACCACTAGCAGTGTGAGGTTTAAAACAATTTACACTTTGGTGACCGCGTGTGATATATTCCATACACCTCTATCTGTATGTATTATTTTTTAGACACAGTCTTCCTCTGTCACCCAGGCTAGAGGGTGGTGACAGGTTAGCGTGATGCCTGTCCCTCTCCTGCTGCTTCTCTGCTCCTTCTCGTGGGCTTTTATGGGTTCTTTCTTTTGCTCTGTCCTGACACCTCCTCTCCAAGTTTGACTGCTCAGACTTAAAACTCTTCCTCACCTAAGATCTTGAAGATGACAATGTCCATAGAGAGATGCCAGCCCAGGGAACAGGCGGAGGGCTGGGCGTAGAGTAGTAATGAGTCGTGAGGACCAGGGAGCAGAGTCAGGTCACTAGAGAAAAGAGGAAAGGCGTGAAGACAAGCCCTCATTGCCAAAGCGTGCGTGTGCTGTCACGCGAGGTGACCAGATGGTGCCTTTCATGTGTCTGGCCTAACTGATGGTCACTGTTAGAAAACAAGTGAAGAGAAACACATTTGCTTCTAAAGTAATGAAGTTTTCTAACCATGACTGGGACGTCCATCATGGATGGTCATGAATATAATGAAAATGAGCAAAGCAGATCAGAAACAGAACAAAAGGGGAAGGCATGGCCACCTGAACAGCACCTGATCCATTTAAAGGGGCATCTGCAGCCCTGGTCATTGATGGTGCCCATGGGGATGGCACAGCCAGTGTGGTAAGGTCTCGGACTTTTCAGTGTGGGCTGGAAGGCTAGAATGTAAATGGGACCTATCCAAGGTAAGTATTAGCAACAATTTTTTTAAATGGAAAAAATTATGCAAAATAAAAACACTGCATTGATCTATGGGTAAATGCAGTTGATAGAATGCCTCTTGTGACCTCTAATACACTGCATACGAAGGGTTTGAATTTTTGCAAAAACATTGAGACAATAAATTCATAAAAGCAATGGACATGTAGGCTATAGAAGGAAATAGAATTATAGAGAACACATACTCAGCCATCAAAAAAGAATGAAAGTTTAGAATGGGTACAGGCGAAACTTACTAAAGGCAGAATACAAATGTCTACATACAATAACTAAGAAAATGCCATGAAGG